>PVJX010003160.1:0-113312 GCA_004027295.1 Dolichotis patagonum | reverse complement strand
TTTTTAGTTGTCTCATTTTGTCTCCTAAAATTGATATAAATATGATGGAGAACCATATTGAATTCAGTTTTTATGGCTAACCCCAGACCAAGTATATTGTAGGGTAACTTTTAAAAGCAGACAAAGTGGGTTGCCTGAAGTAGAGCCAACAGCAGTCGCTCTTGCCATGGGGCTGGGCTGAGATATTTCAGAGAAAACCTGCAAGGCTGAGGTAAAGGCCCTGGTCAGCAGGTTTGATTTTTTTGTTTTTTTTAATCCTGGGTGTTGAACCCCAGGCTCTCACTGTGAGCTACTTTCACAGCCCTTTTGTTATTTTTTGTTTTAAGACAGAGTCTCCCTAAGTCACAGACAGAGTTTCCCAGGCTGGGCTCAGATTTGTAGTTTTCCTGCTTCAGCCTCCCAGAGTGCTAGGATTACAAGTGTGTGCCTCCACGTCTGGCTTGGCTTGACCCTTATTTGAAAATTTTGTGTCTTCTCTCCCCTCAGAGGTTGCTTCCACAAAAACAAAACAATCAAACAAACCTATTAAAAAGTGAAATAAGAGTTTATTGAGCTCTCCTGTGTGTAAGCATCTGGTAAACATAGGCTGGGCCAGGAGAGACAGAACAAGCAGTATATTGAACTGCAGGGAGTTGGCGCCACGGGGGCATTTTTACCTATAAAAATGTCAGTTTTTTATAATTCATCCCATTTACAGAAGTTCACATATTCTAGCACTATTTAAGAAAATAAACATGCGAATTGCCTCCTACATTTCCTGAGATGTATATGATAATCACTCAACAAATGGTAGCTATTTTTGATCAATCTGTATCTATGGTGGACAGTGATAATAGGTCGCACAGCATGTAATAATCACTGAATCAATTTTAATTAGAGACCTAACTGTAATGCTTCTATTTGGGTTGACAAGTCATGTGATACAAGAACTTTTATTATTATTATTATTATTATTATTATTCACTACTGGGAATTAAACCTAGGACCTTTGCATTTTTACTTTTTATTTTGAGATAGGATCTCACTAGGTTGCTAAATTGCCTGGGTTGGTTTTATATTTTTGATCTTCATGCCTCAGCCTTCCAGAGTGGTAAGATTATAGGTGCACCACCATACCCAACTGCAAGAATTTATTTTTCTCTGCTGCTCTCTCTGACTGTCCAGTCGCTCACGGAGGGGAGACTATACCCTCAGGCTGGGCTGGCACCGGGGACAGCCTTTGTTTTGCTGTTCTGCGTTTCCTTTGAGCGGGCTGGATTGTGTATCTGTTATCTGGGGTAAACTCTAGTGCTCCTCATGTCTCCTCCCAATTCACTTTTAGAGAACTGTTAACTTTGTTCTAAATTTGTGAAATCCTCACTTTATTCTGAGTTTTAACCCATGAGTGTTTTCATGTCAACTGCAACATTGAAAATTATAAACCCAATAGAGATGATAGATCGCAGTTTTGGATTACTAAATCTGATTTAACAGCTGGATAAAGAAAACTAGAAACACAAGATAAGCCAGTAAAAAGCTTTCTTTGGCATGAAGTAGCATACTGTCATCAGATTCTCTCTAAATTCCATCACCTTTAAAAAATAATAGGACTATTTGAAGAAAAACAAATAGTTTTTTAAAAGCTATAATAAGCCTGCTTTGCGAAAGAGTGTTTTTTAGTACAATCAGTTTTAAGGTTTTAGAATTTTTCATAGTAGATCATTTATAAACTAAGTGGGCAAAAAAGACTTTCTAGAGTCAAAGAAGCAATTTCCATGAATACCCCAGACTTTCTACTCTCCTTCTAGGCTTTTTTCTGTTCAGCATCACATGCTCAGAAGCAAGGGGATTTATGAACTACCTGATGTACATGATAAATTACAGCCCCATGAATCAATGTTCTCCCTGTGTTTTTAAATCCATAGAATTTTCAAGCTAATAGGACAATAGGTCCCCAAGGAACTCTGGTCATGGGGGTGGCAAGTGGAGCATACATGTCCATGTCACCCAGAAGTGTGGTCGGGGTGGCTTTTCCAAGATTATAACCTTTGAGCAGGGTCTTGCAAAAGAAAGGGCAAAGAGTCGTGCAACCACTGGAGGAAATCAGCTGGGGTATATCTGAGGACAGAAATCAGCCAGAGTGGCTAGAGCTCTGGAAACAAGAGGAGAAGAGTGTCTCAGGGCAACTGGAGACAACTGACAGGGCAGAAGAGGTCTTGTGGAGGCTGTAGGGAGGGCAAGAATTGGTGGTCCTGACTCCTGTGCCATTGTGTGACCTTGCTAAGTAAAACAGGAAGGAAGGGACATACCAATACTGATCTTGGAGAGCTGTTTCAGATGACATAACTTAGTATGTAGAAACTGCTAAGACCTGTGCCTTATGTATAGTAAGTGCTCAATAAATTATGACTTTTCTTAGTGGTATTGAAAGGTGTGGAGGGTTTCAGCAGGACAGTGGTAGGCTCTGATTTGTACTTTAGAAAGAGTCACTTGGGTTGCAGCATGATGGCTGTAGGGACACAAGAAGAGGCTGTTGCTGAAGTCCCCCTGAGAGAGAACGGTGGCACTGACAGTGTTGAGGGGAAACAACAGAAGGTCACAGGTGGATTGGACATGTGATATGAAGCACACAAGACTCAAGGCTTTGATTTTGTTTTAGCCTGAGCCACTGGTGTTGGTGCAGCTTGCTCATCCAGGGAACACTTTGGGTAAAAAGTGGTGAAACTGCCCTACTCAACACCAGGATAGCCTGCTGGTTTGGCTAAGGGCAGTTAATAACAAAACAAATACAGGGCTGGATCTGAAGCATCTGCAGTGCTCCCGATCCTGTGCTTGGTGCCATTAGCTGGCACCTCATTTGCTCCTCACAGGGCAGGTGCATTATTAAGGGCCCAGTTTCAGGGGAGGGAAGGGAGAGTAGGAGAGGGAAGCCAGTCTTGGCACCTGGCAAATAATTGCAGAACCAGGAAAAGAATTCAGTGCCCATCCAGCATGCTGTAAGTCCTAGATCAAATCATCAGTCTGGGTGTGGTGGTGAGGCAGGTGAGGGGCAGGGCGGGCAGGGCAGAGCATGTGCCTATTGCAGTCAGTCAATACTCAGCTGGAAGAGGTCTCACTTTTTATTTAGCTACGGTTATAACCTGGACTATAATAGGGCAAGATATCTCATGATATCGGATATGTTTCAACCCATCCGTGACATATTCTATTCTGTATTTTGTAAGATTGCATCAATATCTTTTAATACTTTAAAAAAACAGTATGAAACTATCTGCATACTCAAATGCTATTCAAAAGATCAGGCAGTTTCCTTTTTGGAAGAAAGTATCAGGCAGCTGTGTTTTGGGGTGATTTAAGGGCAGAGCTACACAGAGACAGAGGGATGACTGCGACGGCCTCTCACGAGAACGCCTCTCATTTCTGAGGTGCACGGCAAAAGCAGTTTGAAAATAAAAGGTGAATTAGTGCATTTTGACTTGGGCTCATGCGTACTGAATGCACAGCACTAGAGCAACAGTATAGAGTCCTGATTTAAGCAGTTTCTGCAAATGGGCTTGAATTATAGGCCCTGGAGATGCTAGGCCTTTACTAGTGCCTGTAAGTCTGTTCTCTGGGTGTCCATAGGTGAGGTCTTTGCAGAACACTTTTCACAGTTAAGTTTTAAGGTTATGCTCTTGGCCGGGGATTTAGCTCAGTGGCTTAAGCGCCTGCCTGGCAAGCGTGAGGTCCTGAGTTCGATCCCCGGTGCAAAAAAAAAAAAAAAAAAGGTTATGCTCTTAGCATTTGGTGATGGTATATTATTTGAACTGCTGACATGTTGAATATCTATAATATAACTCGAATTAGCTTGAGCACAAAGGTACAAAGGTGACTTAATTGGCTCACAGATGATTGTTTCAGGTATGGCTTTATCCAGATGCTTCACAATATAACTAGGAATCTCTCTTTTTCCTGATTAACTTCAATCTCATGCCTCTCCCCGCTCTATCCAAGAGCAAGATGATGACCAGTCACTTCAGGCTCTCTTGGATCAATTTAGGAAGCAGAGTGGAAAGAGAAGACCTCTTTTTCACTAGTTTGCCAGCAAATTGCATCAGCCTACAAGAAGCATTTTTGTTTTTATAATTTACTCGGAGCGATACCTTATTCTAATTTTTGTGAAGGTGCTTCTAGACCTGGAGATGACAAAAAACGATGGCACTGAAAGCAGTCCAGTCACTAAGGAGTACTTACAGTTCCCCAGGCAGGAGAGGGTGATGGGTAGTGAAGGTACAGAGGAGTGGGTGCATTAGGATATGTCCTGAACTGGAGGAAAGGGATTTCCTCGCTGAATGGAGTAAGATGCCCACCGAGTCAGTCCCACATGCAAAGGCAAGTGATGCTATGATGGATAAGACACAGCTCCACTGTAGACTGACCTGCTCTACAGGTCAGAGAGATGTGAAGGCAGGAAAACCCAGTGCAATGGGGTGGGTGCTTTAGTAGAGATATAAACAAAGTGCTATGAAAATGTGGAGGAGAGGACAGCTGAGTCTCCAAAGAAGAGTCAGAAGACTTAAAGCAGGTTGTAGTATTTGAGTTGGGCCTTGAAGTGTAAGTAGGAGTATGCCAGGTGAAGAAAACTACAAAGGGGACCACCACAGAAACGGCGTGTGCAGAAGGGTGAGGTGAGGAATGTAGGGAGGCCAAGGAGGCCATGGAGTCAGAGGGGGAGGCCTGAATGCCTCTTGCAGGAGTCCCTGTCAATGCCGGAATATTGAAACTGAGCTGCATTAATTCATGGCAGAAATGTGTCAAGTAGAGTATGTTTAAATGTTTCTTCTTATAGTTGAATTTCATATATAAATGTGTACAAGAATCACTGGACTAAATTTTGCTCTATGTGAACTTTTTCATTTTATGATATTAGCTCCTTAACTATACTCTGTTGAAGTGAGTGAACAGATAGTACATTCTCAAAGTGCTCTAGAAAATCCAGTGTAGCGGTTAGAACTCTTCTTGCAAAAATAAATAAAACAGGACAAACTGCCCTAAGTAATAGGAGCTTCTAACAGTGGTACGTACCTGAGAAGTTCAGCTTTAGCATACATCTCAGTTTTCTCAACTCGCTCCTTTGTGTACAGACAGGACTTGATTCTGCTTATTCTCAATCAGGTTCCCTTCTCCACACAGGAGAGCAGTCATGACCACGGCTACCTGTTTCCTAACTCACAGCTGGGAAAGGGGGACAGTGCCTGCCAGGAACATCGCACAGGCGTCCTGAGCTGCAGTCCAGTTGATCATCTCTAAGCCCTAGGATGCTTGGTTTAGACCTCGGTTGAAGAAAGATTGTTAAGAAAGACAAGATTACCTTGATAACCTGGACAGTTTCCTGGAGCTGGGTATATGTGTCACCCATTCAAACGTCATGGAAAACACTCAACAATCACAGTCCTATGTGTAGGAGTAAATACCCACATGTACATACACCTGTGTGTGTGTTAGTCTCCAAAGCAACAAAATAAAAACACCCAGAAAGAGGAGTGCTGTTAGGTAATTGAGGAAAATATGATGGCATGTGCTATGTCAGGAGGGCAAGTTAAATTTTTGGTGAACACTTGTGTACGGCTGATGTTGAGAGGAATGTTTGTTAAGCATTTTTTATCTGAACTGAATAGGGATTGGGACTAATTATGAAGAAAATGTTTTCTAAGCAAGTCAATAAATAAGATTGTAGAAATGATTGAAAGCAAATTCTTCATAAAGGACTGTAAAGATAGACTTATGTATCAGTGACAAGGATTGCGCATGACCCAGAATTACCTGTGACTCGAGGCACCATCTTCTACCTCTAACCCCAGCATGTAATTAACCTAAGTCCATACGATATTGATAGAAAAATATTAAAGATTGCCTTTCTCTTCAAATAGTTTGTTAAACAGAATTTTCACTCATTCAGAGGTCCTCTCTTTTGTGGTTGAAATCAGTAAACTTTCTATGTAAAACTTAGGTTATGACCTATTCTTAAACCCTGGACCCTGAAGAATGACTGCTCAGTGCTTCCGGAGTCACCCACATTTAGGTTTGGTTTCCACTTTGCCACTTGCTAGGGCTGTGATCCGTGATGAGTTATTTCACTTTGCCAAAACTCATCTTCCTTATTTAGAAGGTAATAATAATGCTTACACGCAATAGCTGTACACACCGGTATGAATTATGGCAGTATTTGTAACACGCCTGGTACCAAAATGTGCTCATTAAACAATAGCTAGTATTAATAGAAGAATTTCTGGTCTCAGTCTTGTTCATCAGTTTGTGTGGGAAACATTATTTTCATCTGAACATCGATGTAGGTTCTCTTCTCTTGATTGCTGCAAACAGACTTAACGATTCGACTGTAAGCAATGAAATGAACAGAGCTCACCCCTAATGTGGCAGCTCCATAGCTGGGATTTTGGTCCAAAGATAGGGGTTGGATAACGTGGTGGTCCTGGTGGTGGTGGTGTGTGCGTACGTGTGATGGTGGAGTTCCCATCTGTGAATCTAGCCATCCAGGCTTTCTTCTCTCTAGCAAGGGAGGATACAGGATGCTTAAAGTTGTAGCAAACAGATGGATGCATTTTCTCCCCTATTGCTGCCCCTCAAAAGTCGTTTCTCTGTTTCTTCGGTTTGTCGAAAGGAAACCTGAGCCCTTTCTGAGCTGTTGTAGGTCCGATGCCCAGATGCTCCGAGGCTGGGTTTCCCAGCTTGGTGGAGGAAGCCAGCTTCTCATACTTAAGCCCTGCCCCTCTCCATCACAGCCACCCTCAGCAGAGAGCAGTGGGTGGTCCTGCTGTCCTCCCATGGCTTGGAAACTGCCCCCACCTAGGCACACAGAGCCAGAGTCACCGCTGAACTCCCCACTTCTTGGGGTCTATGTGCTTAAGCTGTTGCCAGAAACTTAATGTTGTTTTAACGCATTTTTGTGCTTGTGTGAGAATCCATTTCCCAAGACTGCTGATGGAGGGCATGCACCCTGTTTTTATGATCAAAAGCCAGCTGAAGATTCAAAGACAAGGTTCCTTCTGGAACGTACATTGGTGGTTTCTCTTCTCTAGTCCCCCCACTTGGGCATCAACTCTTTAATCTTTTGCCTGGAGGGAAAAGAGTCTAATACACTGTAACTAGGATGTTTTTCCAAACTAGAAACACTTCAAAACAAGTTTAAATATAAATGAAATTGGTTTCCAAATGTCTTGTTAAAAAAACGCAGATGTTTTATATTTATTATATCATTTTTGTTTTATCACCTTGCAAAATTTTACAGCATGGAATTTTATTTAATGCAGTGGCATTTTGAACAGCAATATTAGGCAGATGTATTTGCTTCATATTTGGGGACTTTTTTCTGTTTGGCAGGATATTAAAACTGAAACTAATGTAACCTAGTGTTTTGGGAAATGTGGACGAGGCATTTTGCTTATTGGTAATTGAAAACAACAGCCATCTTCCCTCCAAATGTACCCCTCAAAAAAAAAAAAGCTTTATTGCTTAGATAAGTGATTAAATGCTCTCAGAATGCCAGAAGTTGAAATGAAGCCACCTTAAAGGAAGGTTTTGTTCCTCAAATGCAGAGACTGTGTCTTTTGATTTTTGCCACATGGTGCCAAGCAGGGCTCAATAAATTATACTGCTGATTTGTTGTTTTTGCTGCTTTAGGATTTTGCAAGGACGTATGGCAAGGAGACAGAACACAGCACCGCTAAGAGATGGAATTATTTTCAGTCATGGCACAAATAAGCCAAATCCAATTGCTTCCCCCCATAATTCATATGACTCACTCCCTACCTGACCCGCTTCCCCAGGTGCTGCTAATGAGAGTGGCACAGGCTGGGTGTCCACAGTGGAAAAGGGTCCAGCTTGCTTCTTTCTTTTTCTGTAATATTTCCCTTCTACAAGCACAGGCAGGTTCCTAGCTCTCTCCTTACCAAACCGCAGACTCTGCTGGTTCTCACACCCTCCAGGTCACAGCAAAATCCCCTATTAATTAAAGTGAAATTATATCTGAAATAAATCATTCAGTGTAAGAAACACACTGCGGCATTCTTTCGAAAGATGTTTGCAGTAATTATGAAACATTTGGTGCTGGTGACATTTTTGATAACTCTTAAAAGTGTCACAAAATGTTGATGAGTAAATAATCTCTGTGGGTTGGAGAGAATTTCTAGAAGTCAGTTGACTGGATGAGTGCTAAGTAATAATTCTTGGTTTTCCTAAACATCTTGGTATTTTGGGGAGAGATGAAGACAGTAAAGTGGTGGAAAACACCCTTTGCAGGGAAATTCATGAGGGCCAAGGGTTGGCAAACAAAGGTCTACCAAATGCAGCCTGCGGACCCCTTTTTTTAAATAGAGGAGTTTTTTTTGGCGGGGACAGCTATTCCCATTGGACTGTTTGTTTGCATATTGCCCATGGTTGCTTTTCCACTGTAAATGCAGAATTTAGCAATTGTCACAGAGGCCCCTATAGATCCACACAGCCTAAAGTAGTTACCATTTGATCCCTCAGATGGAAAACTTTCCAAATTCTGTGGTGTGCAATGACCGCAAGAGAGCTTGGTTAAGTGGTAATCGTTGTGTATTAATTAGAAAACTAGACCTCTTGATAGTAGAATGATTTGAGGATCAGGAATAACACACACACACACACACACATGCACATGCTTGTGCCAATGCACACGTCATGTGTATCACTTCCTTTCATTCTCTTACCTGTAGCAGATGTTAGAAATGAATCACAGCCCTTTTTTTCTGAGTTCAGTTCTTGTCTCAGAATCCTTCTCAGCAGTTGCCAGGTGGCCATTGTCCATGGATCACAAGTGTCATGAAAGATAAAACCACCTGCCCCTATAGACAGTAAGTCTTTCTCCTATCTAAAGCATTAGCAATCCGCCCAAGGTTATAATATTTAGTCACTGATAAGTTAGGACAACTGCTCTAAACTTGGTGGGAGGTTGTTGATATAGAATTATGGCAAGGATTCCTGAATCTACACACACTGTATCAAGCACTGTACAGATGGTAAAAGGAAAAAAAAAAAAAGGAAAAATATCCCTTGAGGCTCAGCCTATTATGTGCTCAGCTCTGTCCTAGGCACTGGAGATTCGTGGGGAAATCAAACATGCCAAGTCTCTGCCCTGCTTTGAACAAGCAAGGTTGTATAGGGGACAAATGGCTGAGGTGAAACACAGAACATAATGTTAAGTAGTGTTGAAGTAACAAAAAATACCACAGCAGGTAAAGAGAGAAGGTCTACATTAATTTTTCAAGGGCCCAGGAAGACCTTTTAGTGGCCAGGAGGTTTGAGCAGAGACCCAAGCAGAGTGAGGGGGAAAGTTTTTCAACAAGGGAGAGAGTGAGGGAAGGGCAGCCAAGGGGCTGTAAGCGGGCAGGCTCCAGCTGAACCCAGCAAAGATTACAGCAGGGCTTCTACTTTGGGTGCCAGAGGGTGATACCCGACAGCTGCAATTCTGGGCCCAGCAACCCTCTGGCTAAGGCAGGGCTACCCTGAGTGTCTTACAGAGGGGAGACTGCAACACTTGCTCTCAGTAGCAAAGTGATAGTCCAGGTCACACAGCTGCTGAAGGCCCAAGTTCTGACCTCCGCTCTGGGCGTTCTCAAAACGGATTTCTGTTTTTTACTGAGGACTCAGTTCCAAGGTAACACAGTGCCCCCTCCCCCTCCAGTGTGGGCCGCACTTGGTATCAGACTTCAACAGAAAGAGAATAATTGCAAATGGAGTGTGGAGGAAACTGCCACCTTAATGAAGTGACCAAGGTGAACCTCTTTACCAGTGTCACGTGATGTACCATGTACGGATGTACCGTGTCATCGTTTTCATCTGCCGATCACGTCATCTGGTTATAAGAAGAACATGAGACAAACTTAAATTGAGGTCTTCCTACAAAATGCTGGAGCAGTACTCAAACGTGTCATGAATGGAAAAGTCAGGAAAGACCGAGGGACCAATTTAGATGAGAGATGACTAAGAAATCGCTAATGCAGTGAATTATCTTGGACTGGAGATTGGAACGGAAAAAGGACATTAACAGAAAAACTCACGAAAGCCAAAGGAAGTTTGATGTGTAGTTAATAATATTGTAATAATGATGATGACGACGATGATGATAATGATAAACAAAAACAAGTTTAATCATTAAAAAAAAATCTGTTTGTTTTACCAAACTGCAGGGAAAGAAAGCTTTCCTGGCCCCAGGTGCCTTGGAGTGGCCCCAGGAGCACAGGTGACCGTGTGCCGGTCCTGCAGGCACGGCAGCTCTGACCATCTCTGCTGCCATGGCTGATTCCCAGGAGAGTGGCTCTCACGATGGGTGAGGAGCTTTCCAAGCTCCTATGGGTGGGTTTCAACATCTGCACTGTGACAAGCCGTGGGATTTCTCCTCTGCTTCCTGCAGCCGTCTTTCACTTCCAGAACAATCTGGGAGTGTAGGTATAAAGGATTTAATTAATGCATGGGGCCTGAGGGACTTAAATATCCTTAAGACTTTTTAGCAGAAATGCTTGACAGATGCAGCCCTTAATTACCACATGAAGCTTGTGTGTTGTTCTGCTGCAGACAGTGGGCCCTTGTTTCTGAGGTGGGCTGGTGGAGACATGAGGGGTAGGGGGCTTTGTGAAGAGAGGGGCCTTTGCAGCCTCAAAAACCTCTTCTGAAAGCCTTGACCATATAGACTGGGACTTGCTGTAGATCGTCAGTTCGTAGTATAAAGTGGGCTTTTAGGAGGGTCACCATTTTTTTTTTAAAAGACCATCACTGCCTCATATATGGTTTGGCTGGGTGAATGACTTATTGTTTAAAGATACCAAAGGTGGTTAGCAGATAGAGAGGTGGCTTTCCTCTAGGGGACACTGAAGGACTGTTTTAGTCACTGTCACTCCCCGCTTCCACCACCTTCATTTCCCAAAGGAGGTGCTCTAAAGGGACCACTCAGCTGGTGGAGGCTCCGCCCCAGCAGATAATCTCGAACTGCAGTTTCCACGTGTGCTCTGGGACCCAGGGGTCAGCATTCTCTTGGCCACTCTGGGCACTGGTAGCCAAACCTTCTCCAGGTGACCTGAGGCTACATAACATTGTGAAGATGAGAGATCTTGTTTGCTGGTCTCCCTGTCTCCATTCTCTGGAGGCTGGGCTGTTCCAAAGAGCAATGATGGAAAGATTGCGAACCCCAGCTCGCATACATATTTGACGATCCAGGAAGAGTCTCAGGTTGGTCTCTTGTGCCCTCACCCTTCCATGTTTTCCCACCACAGAGCAGCAGCTGCTTTTATTCAACCCTTGCTTATTCATTCATTTGTACCCAGAGAGGCAGAGGGACATTGCAGCCAGAAGCCTATGGCTTTTGCCTTTCTCTGCTGGCAACTTGGAAGAAGTTACTTAATTTCTAAATTTTGCCTATGAAACGAGGATAAGGAAACCTACTTCATGATTTTTGTGAGATTTTCAATGGTATGAAGCAAGTTCTTCAGCACTATTGACATACTGGGAAGCATTTGTAACTCTCTGTAGTAAGGTCCAGCCTAAGCAACATCTACCTCTTCCCAGAAGATGCAGTAGCACCCTGTCCTAGCTTTTGACAATTAACACTGTATCCAGGCATTATGACATGTCTTGAGGGAGCAAGAGGGACCACTGACAACCAGTGGCCTGAGACCAGAGTGCTATCTGTATGCTGCTCACCATCTTCCGGAAGTCAGCAACTTGGCAAGGAGATGCACAGCAGAGTTCTTGCTTTTCAGACATGTTATAGTCCAAGCAGAAAAGGGGAGAAAGTAAGATGGAAAGACTCTCAGTACAAGTTATGGTGGGGATATTGGTCCTTGGAAACGACTGCATTGATTGCAAGATTGCTAGGTAGAAGGACAATGAAAGAGTGAGTTTGGCCCAGTGATGGGCGATGGGTAAGCAGCTGCAGGGTAGTGGGCATAGAGGCTGAGCGGGACTAGGGGCCGAGAGGAAGACGCAGAACAATCTCCTCAGTGGTGACCATAACCTGGATGTTCCTGAACCAAACACTGCAGATTTCTGGGTCTAAGGAACAAATGCAAATGCTCACTCAAGGGCAGTTAATGATATCTAACTTGAGAAGAAAAGACTGCTTTCATCAGATAATAATATATCCCAGTAAACAAGGGAAACACTACATAAATAACATTCACTATTAGAGTTTTCATATTTTTTGTGGATTCTCTGCCTGCCAATCTGACAATGCAAAGTTTTTTCATCTAATTGGCTTCAGCTCTTTCCTTTGTGTAATCAATAAGAAAAAGAATACTAATGTTTGCCTGTAGTGAGTGACTGGTATGATTTTCCTGTGGAAATATTTCCAGGAATACTAAAGTAGCATTGAAAAATGACACAAAGAAAAGAAGAAAGGAAAGAGTTGGAATGGACTAGTGATCCAGTGATCATTGCTAACTTTCTTCCTTTTTTTTTTTCCTTGTAGCAGGAATTGAACCGAGGACCTGGTGTTTGCCAGGCAGATGGTATTCCACTGAGCTATACCCCTAGCTTTAAGACCCTGGTCTTAATGAAGAAACTAAGCACTGAAAGGTACAGCGAGTTGTCCAGGGTCACTTAGTTTACTGGGGTCAGAGAGAAATCTTAAACCCAGGACTCCTGACTATGTCTGTTTCCCATACCTCAGATCTTCTTTCTCTGATCCACTGCTAGTACTTCAAGGAAAAGCTTTAGTTTTTCATATTGCTTTTAAAAAAGTCACTGAAGCAAAATAGTACTGTTAACATTATTAAATAATAATTATTAAACTATTAAATATTAAGTAATTTCCTTTTACTCTCAAGATGTGTTCTTTTGTGTCTGATTTGTGTTGTTATGGTAAAATACAACCAACATAAAATTTGCCAATTGAACAAGGTTTGTCTCTGTTCAGTGGCATTAAGTACATTGGCATGGTTGTGTGACTGTTCCTACCATCCATCTGCAGGACTTTGTCACAAGTCCTGGTGGAAACTCTGTGACTTACCTATTCATTAACTGCTCATTCTCCCGTCCCCAGTCCCCAACAATGTGGCCCTGCTTTCTGTCTCCATGAACTTAACTATTCTAGGAACCTCATAGAAGTGGACTCATACAATATTTGTGCATTTCTGTGTTTGATTTTTGGTTCTTTGGTACATTGGCTTAGGTTTGCTTTCAAGATTCCTTTCTAAACCGTATGGTATAAGCAAATCTTCTGGTCTTTCTCATATACTGTTTAGAATCTTCTATTTGCTATACTTCTCTCCCACCCATGGCCTTTTTGTGGAGTGAAAAAGTAGTTGGAGGTCAGCAAAGGAGGGGGGCTTGCTGTCTCTGATGGGCAAGAACGTAGACCCCTCTTCAGCCTTGTTGACCCCTGAGGGGACATCCCATAAGGTTCTGCCACCCTGGGCTCTATGGGTGAAGGTATCCTGATTAATCTTTCAGTAACCACCATGGGCTAAGTGAATCCCTTCCCGCCAGAAGCAAAATAGGAGTTGAAATGAATGATGAGTGTAGATGCTGCTGTGGTTCTTAATTTTTTCTTTTTTTTAAATTGTGGTTTTCTATCATTTTATATATGGTCTCAGAGGTCTTTCTGTGGCGGAAGTATCTTAAATATTAAAATCAAATAAATAAATAGAGGATTGTGTTTGGAGCACCTGGCAGATTTATTTAGGTTTGAGGAATCTAAGCAGTCGAAATTTTTTAGTTCTCCAAGATCCTACAAATGCAAGTGTCAAACATCTGTCAAAGTCATCAGGATATCTCAGGATTTACCCTGTTAGATTTGTTGCATCCATTCAGGGCTAGCCTGAGTCTGCCTTTGTGCATTCTGACAAGTTAATCTTTCCTCTCAGAGATGAATGATAGGCTTTCCTCCCTTGGTGTCTTTACTATTACCTCTCTAGGCGGATTTTGCATGGGTTGCCCTTCCCAAGCCACAGAGGAAGACATTCCTGGCTCTGGTGCTCACGGGTGACCTGTTTCCTTGTGGCATGTGCATGTTATAGCCCTAGGCAGAAGTTTTTGAAAGGCACAGGAGACTTTAGCTGTGTGTAGCATACTCTGTATATTGGAAACGGACCACTTTGCCAGCTGGAAAAACCAACAGACACATTCCATTAGCCAAGGCCGTGGTTGTTCACTCATGGGTCATAAAAGTTCTATACTCTCACATCTCAAAGTAGAGTTACCAGATTCCCATCGCCCTCCAGGTGACCCAGATGAAGGCTTTTCTACTTGCCAGCACATAGGCCTTTTAACTGACATATCTATATTTTAAATATCATGCACAGGTCAACATCAGTGGGTCTCTATCTTAGTAGCACAATAGAATTATGCAAAGAGCTTTGAAAAATACCACCCGAGAGATTCTGATCTCATTGGTCTAGAATGGGGGTATATGGGGCAGATGATTTTTTAATGCAGCAGGTTTGAAAACTATTGCTCCAAATTTTAAACTTATTTTCAGAGCAAGCCCTGACTGTCTCTCCTGTGTGGTGATGTTAATAATGACGATGATAATCAGATCTAACGTCTATTGAAATGTACTAAAGGCCAGATCTTGTTAGGGGCACCTTTACAGACCTGAGCTCAGACTGCTTTTGCACAACCTTATGAAGCTGGTGCTACCATTGTTCTTAATCCTGGCTTGTGGAATATGAGGCACAGAGGAGTTAAGTCACCCTTCTCAAGGGTCACCCAGCTAGTACATGATAGGGTATGGGAAGATATTATTCAGAAGACCCCCCAAGATGAGTTGTCCCTGCTCTCTCAAGTTGGGTTGTATTGCTATTGTCTCTTTTCTGCTGAGGGTTTGGATGTGACTTTGCCATGTACAGGGACTGGGGATATCAGTTGGTACTGGAAATCGAACTCAGGACCTTGAGCTTGCCAGGTAGGCACTTAGGCCTCTGGGGATATCAGAATGCAGGTCACAGATCTAGAGCTTTCCAAGGGCCTCTACTATATCTTTGTGTGTAGCCACAGACAGATGAAGATACCTAGAGTGACTTTTGTGCATATATGAAGTGATGAAGTGATGTTAGGAGTATATGAAGTGATGTTAGGAGGAAGCCTTAAGGGCTGATAGGAGACAAGGCCAGGATGTTGAGGGCTTTTCCCGACATTGTAACAGCCGGTTCCCTTTAGCTGTTCCTTCGCTCTCCTGCGGCTGCTTCTAAGGGTATCAGGCTGGGCCTTGCAAACCACTTGTCCTTGGGGATCCCTGCACATCGCCAGTTGCTTTGCAAACTATCAGGCTTTCCAAAATGCCAAGCATTTTTGTTATGGAAATGTGCTCTGTGTGGTTCTGATTAATGCCCTCTCTTCTGCTCTCTTCCTGGGCTGCTTTTCATTTCTTGCTGGTTCTTACAACTTTTCTTGTTGGTCCAGATCTGCCTCCTATTGTCCACCTAATGCTATTCTCCAGGTGACTCTGCCTGGTGCCTTGCTGGGTCCCATTGGCTCTCAGTTCCAAATCCCTGCTCCGTGCCCAGATTGCCTGTGAAGTCTGTGTGAAATGTCATAGCCGTACTGCTACTTTCCTCGAGTCTTAGTTATGCAGGGAGGGACAAAGTGTCACTAAAGACAAAGTCGGTTTTTTATTACATCAATCAAATCATTGTCTGGAGTGTTTGGTGAAGGGTTTTCATTCAGTGATTTATCCAGTTATTTGTTTACTTATTTGGGGTTTAAACGTGGGTGGAAGGAAAATCTTCCTATTTATGTCCCCTCGAGAATTATGCCATTACTTGCTCTGGATAAATCAGAGTGAGGGAGGTCAAGGGTTATAAAATTGGAGATCTTCACATTTGTGGTGTAGAAACTAGACGCTTAAGTCTTAAGAAATTTGCATTCTTTTACATCCTAGCCAAGCCTTTCTCCTGTGGTTTGTGGGTTTTCACTTATCAAACTGCTTCGTGCTCCTAAGGCAGATGACTGGGGACAATGCAGCCCAGCTAATCAAATCAGCAGTTTGGCCAGTGTTCCCCTGGAAGGCTGTGTCAGGCAGGAAGTTTAGTGTTAGGCATACTTGGGCTTGGAGGTCATATCCCGATCTCATTTATCTCTGCCAAACCCACTGGCCTCTGCCCTCCCAAGTCCTCTTTGCCTGCACCCAGGAGCCTAATTTGCATTTGAAAAAGAGCAGCAGCAGCAGCAGCACCTTGGTCCCAGCCTTAAGGCCGCCAGCAGAGCATACTAACAAGTCAGGAGAGCACACTGGGATCCAGCAGTTTGCGGAGGCCATGGGGGAGCAGGGGCCCTGTCTCCTTCCTGGGTGGCCCGCTGGAGGTATTTCTGAGGGTCAGAAGCAAGGAGCTTGGGGAGAGGGCGGCAAGGAAAGGGTGAAAGGAAACAGCCAAGAAAGCAGGCTCTCACAAAGGAAAGTTGCTGATTCTGTCTGTGATCAATCACGCTTAACAAAGGGGCCGGTGACACCGCCTTGCTGTCCCCAAAACGTGGCCATTCTACCATCGTCCCAAGCTATCAGAAGATGCCGACGCTGATCTCAGTGAACGATCCTGTTTCCAACATGGAAGAAACGGATGGAGTGGGCGCAGGGTTTTTTTTTTTGGACACGGTCCTGGGTGGTAGGACCTTTACAAACCACCACCCATTTTCTTAGATGCGTCCCCAAAAATGTCAACCTCTACCATAAAGCTGAAAGAGACATTTCACATACATAAAATATGTAATTAAAATGATGAATTATTGTAAGATAGAATATTAGCCTTGTGACATTTTAATCTGAACGAGTACGAGAGAGGCAGAAAGAGCACAATCTGAAGTGCTCAATTAAATTTAGAATTCCCCCCTCCATTGTTATGAATAAATAGAAAAGATTCTGTAGCAGTCGGTGGAATTATTAATTGCAACTAGTGTAGAAGGTGCATGCACCATATCATGAAATGGAATATCATTGTTAGTGACTATATTTCTTGGTAATTAAGGCCCAGACTAATGATGCAAGTTTTCTCCAGCATGATTTTCATCTGATTATGAGGCTGCTTCATTAAGAGCACTCAGCCTAACGAGCTGTAGCTGTAATAAAGTAATTTTCTGTCTTGTGCTCTGATTGATAAAGAGTTTCTATAGCTAAAAGGAATTGAAAATATAATTATAATTAGAAATGGTTGAATAAAGTTATTACAGGATTGCTGAAGGGTAGTGCAATTGACACCATAATGTTTTTTTGGGAGTGAGCATCTTAAAATTAGACTTTATAAAGCAACAAAACTCCTTTGCTAATAACTGGGCCGAATGTTGCTGCTTCCATAAAATGAACATTTAGATTAAAGGAAAATGAGACTTTCCCACATTGTTCCCGACAAGAAAAACATATGCAACAAGAATGCTGTCGCCTGTCTTCCCAGCATTCTTCCCTTGTGAAGTAAAGCTTAGGAACATACTTTTTACTCCATTTATAATAATTTTCCCTCTGCCATATGTTGGAAAAAGATCTTTTTGATTAAACTGATGTCTTTTTAAGCATACAGTATAATTTTGGAGTTTCTCCTTGCCAATGTGCAAAGAGTTATGTTGTCTTTTTATATATATTTATATTTATGAAGCCGTGGGTTTCATATAATTTTTCAAATTGTGTAGAGGGCTTTATTTTCTGTCTCTGTCATGCATTGGTTGATATCAAAATATAACTGGGGAGGATACAAGATTCTGATCCCCTCCCATGGGGAATGCTAATCAACTTTTTATTCTAGAAACCTTATTTCTTTTTATGATGTTCACATTTATAAACCATGAAAACTCTGTTAGTGCAGTCCTTGGTGTGTATGTCATTGGATATGTCTGCAATACTGACATATAAATCTATGGCAGTGGTTTTATTTAGAATTAGCTGATACACTTTGTGCTCCAAATTAGTTTCACATATTTAATTTAGTCTCTTTTGTCCTATTTTAGCTCCCTGCACTGCATGAAAAACATGCATATACTTTGTGGCTATATGGTTATGTAAATCTATTTTATGCAAACTTCCCCAGCTATTATTGGGCTGAAATGACCAGTGCATCTTCCTAGATCCACATTTTTGATGAATGATTTCAAAACTGTTTCTATCCTAGTTCTGACAATCGGAAGGACACTTAGAATTTTTGAGAATCATTTCTAGCATATTATAGGGTCATAAAAGCATATTATTGGAACACCATTAGTAAGATTAGAAAGGAAAAAAGAGCAGAATTTTATTGGTTGTTCATTGAAAATGTTAGCTGTGATTAGTTACATAATCCTACATTAACCTGTAAATTAAAATTCCTTGGTGCAATTTGATGGCTGATTTAATTTTGTCTTTCTTTGTTTGCCGCAGGCTAATTCCATTATGAATTCTTTATACAGCCTTTTCCCTCAATGATTAGCAGCTTCTACTCAAGTTCTGATTACTATTGTACACTTAGCACTACATAAAGCTGGGGATTAATATTCCCCTGAAGAATTGTTGCTATGGATCTGCTCTATTCCTTCTAAGAGATGTTTCTGCAGCTTCAATTGTCCATAAATTATGATCTCTGGTGAATTATCAGTGGGAGCGAGTTGAGCTTAACAAGCTGAAGAGTGCACTCCAGTTCAGAGAGAAAAAAGGCAAGGGAGAAAGAGAAAAAGAGATTCTCAACTATTAATCTCGAGATTGGATCATTTGGAAGGAGTGATCCTTTCCATCTCTATCCTTGTGGACAGGTTCAGATCAGCATGAGGTCACAGGTTAAAACAGAGGATTTAAAAATCTTTCAATATTTAGTGATCATAAAATGCTAGAGGGGCCTAATTACCTGTAAATCGAGGGAAAAATGCTGATTGTGCTACCCAGTAATGTAGTAGGGTTATAGAAAATGTTTTGGTTGTGAGAAGCAGCATTTGTCTAATTGTAATTTCCCAATACCACTTTAAGAATACTTGTTTTGGCTCTCTATCTCTCTCTCTCTCAATTTGAGGCTGGGTCTTTCTAAGTTGCCTGCACTGGGCTTAAACTTGTGATCTTTCTGTCTCAGCCTCCTACAGTGCTGTGATTACATGCATGTACCGCCACACCCAGCTGTAGGATACTATTGTTTTATGAGAATAGTTAGATAATACATGGAAACCTTTTCCCTGGGGAGGCATAAGCTGTGTGCAGGGTTTGTTTGGGACATCAGTGTGGATAAAGTCAGATATCCAGTATCCTCCCAGTACCAAGCACTGTCTGCTGGCTGGGTTCTTCTCCCTATTGAAGACTCTGTCTGTGGTCTGTGACAGGGACAGAAGCTCTTACTGGCCCAGACACTGGGAATAAGGTTAGCCAGAGACACCCAGTGGGATCAGGCTGAGCCCACTGGCCTGGTGAACTTCCTGGCTTTTACCAGTGCATGGACCATTCATGAAAAATAGATATGTGAGTAATATATGGAGTAAAATGATTCTCTTTTGTTTTTCCCTTTCCTCTCATTTCATTTTCATCTTCCTTTTTAGTTTCTTTCTTCTCCCATTTTCTTTCTTCTTCCTATCCCCCATCTTTTCTCTTCTTTATTCTTTTACATTCTTTTTTGGGTTTCACTTTTCCTTTTCTTATTTCTCCGGTAACCACTCATCCCTAAAGGGCTTCAACACTAAAAATATGCTGGCATTTTAAAACTGAAGCAAAAAGGTGAATTCTATTGCTACTTGGAAGTCAGCTAAGGGCAGAGTCCTCAGGGAAGTGAAATAAAATAACTGCGCCTGAGAGGTGCACTTAACAGAACAGACAGTGGAAAGAATCTTTTCCGGGAATGACCACTTCCTGGTTTTCCAACTGCAAAGCAACAAATCATCTAACAAGAGAAGGTAATTTTGTTGTTAGGGAAGTGGTTCCTCTGAAACATTCTTAAATGGAAGTCTCAAATTTTGCTGAGCATCGGTGGTGGAGGCAGTGCCCTTTTTATCAGGAGCCTGGTCTCTGTGGCATGGTTCAAGGCAGTTTGGGTATATGTCCATCATTTACACGTATGCGTGGGCACACGAATGCACATATACCCAAGTAAGTCACTTCCAAGAGTGAAAAGGATGTTATTAACAATTAAGCCAGGATAATGGGCAAAAATGAGGCTGACTCCAGTACACAGGCACATGGTTTGTTTAGTCTTAGTAGAGGATACCAATTAAAGTCTCTGAACATGAACAGGTTTCTCCTCTTGAAAGTCTTGTATTTTTATATTTGCTTTTTTTTTTTTTCCAGAGAGTCTCCCTGTGTAGTGCCGGCTGGCCTTGAACTTGCTTATGTAACCTAGGTTGGCCTTAAACTCACTGTGATCCTCCGGCTCAGCCTCCCAAGTGTGGGGATGACAGGCAGGTGCCACCACACCTGGGTTGTTTTGCATTTTGACCACTGGGCATGTGAGCGTCCTCTTTGTGTTGGAGGAGTTTGGTTTCTCGTGGGTCTTGTGAGGAGTTGAGAACATCTTCCACTCTTTGTGCGCCTAGGACACAGATGCGGGGGCCCTGACTTGCTCACTAGACACATCCCCATGGTACTTTGGCTTTGGGAGTAGTGATGCTGAGAAGAAAGAACTTCTAGAAGCTGCCCATAGCTTTCAGGCTCAGCAGGGGTGATGGTGCTAGGGTAGCACTGGAATTGTAGTCCAGGCATGGGTGGCACGAGCCTGGGAGCCCGTGATGAGGGGCTGGAGCCTGGCGGGAGCTTGCTGGTGGCAACCTCATGGCGCACTGTTCCCAAAGTTCAGGTGAGGCCTCTGCTGGGCAGGTGCACTCTACTGAGAACTGCAGGCAGGAGCAGGGTGCCAGCGCTCATCTGCTGAGAAATGTGGACTTTCAGAATTCTTTAACACTGTTTCCCAACACTGTAGCCAGTGGCATTTTAGACAGAAACACTTTACTCCATGCATTCTTGTTCCTGACCCGATCCACTAGCTGCACAATGGCAGTAACGCTCTCTGGATGGTTGCGTTTGTGCAAACCTCTCTGGACACCTCTGGAGAATGGGACTACAAATAAGAATTAGTGAGTTACTGTACTGCTCCTGTCACACTTAATACTCTCCTTAGGTACTTTACGATCTTTCTGGTGACACCTGGTGTCCTAGTGATGCTTTAGTGTCCCTTACAAATCAGTCCCAACACATTGTCACACTGACCCCATTCTGCTGTATAATCCAGCTCTGCTCAGCCTGGATTTGGGGAGGGTTCATTGAAGACAGATTTTACTCACTCGATTTGACCAACGGTTCACTTGGAAGCCAGATTTGAAGGAACAATCACACACCCAGCACTTATTTTGCTTCTCATGGTTGCATTTTCACTTGTTGAAGGTGAACACTATTTGAGGAATGATCGTTCCTGCTGGAACTTTCTCCTTCAGAGGCTGGAGTGTGCTCCCTAGGTGGGAGACTGGCTCAGTGGAGACCCTGGCAACTGGTAGCTCCTACACGAGGGCCGTGCTGGCCACAGAAGCGTCATGTTGTGTCAAGTAAGTGCAGGCCCCCATGTCCAGCATGCTGGGAATCCAGCACCTTCTCACGCCCCTGCTCAGGTGATTGTTTTCCCAAAGCACAGCAAATAACACATCCTGAAATGGTAAAATGATGGTGATGGAAGTGATGGAATAAGTAGCTTTCCTTTTTCTAAATAAGGAAAGGAAGTTAGGAGTGTTGAAGTTACTCTTACCACATCATCTTAAGAATAGCAGTTCCCACACGCCAGTGCAAGACGCTGTCCCTCATTAACCCTTCTATATTTACAGCTCCTTGGAACCACATGACAGTTGTTAAGTGGTTATTGTCCTCTTCCTTACTTTATAGATGAGTAAACCGAGGCACAAAGAGGTTAAGAGATTAACCTATAGAAGGCCTATAAGCAGCAAGTAGCAGAGCTAGGATTTGAACTGTGGCATTCAGTTCCCGGGTCCATCTGGTTCTCAGCCATCATGCTGTGTACCTCAGGAGGTGGAAACAGCATTTGAACGCGAGTTTGTTGCTGTCAGGCACAGTGGATTCTTCCTTTCCAAATCTGTTTCTTTCCTTCCCCGTCCATCAATTACTTGTCTCTCTAATTGAGAGTCTCCACTGAGACTGCTCCCTAGTGCTTCCTGTCCCCGCTTCATTCAGTCTCACCCTGACATTTACATACCCACTGCCTCTTCAATTTTACTGCCGCCTTTCTTGCCAAATACAAATAATGGCTGTTCTTTTGCTGTTCCTTGTTTCTGGTGCGGCAGGACAATGAAGGGAGCATAGATAAATGTTTCTCAGAGCATGGCTGTGGCAAGGTTTGAAAAGAGGGAGCCCTGGTAACAGGCCCAGAGGTAGAGGCAATTTCTTTGCTCCATTGATGTCTGTCCCAGAGAGCAGATTCTCAGTAGAGAAGCCAGCTCTGAATTCAGAGGAAGAAGTGGTTTAAATAGTGTGTGTGTGTGTGTGTGTGTGTGTGTAAAAATCTCTGTGCCGTGAAGATACACAGCCTCAAACTAGGTGATTTCTTGAAAAGCAGGCACAGGTAACACCATTTAAGGCATAAGATAAACATTTTCCTGCCCCTTTACTGACAACTGTCAGGGAAGGAATGAAAAAGCCCAAATGAAAAGGATCCACATTCTGTGGATGCTTCTCTTGCCTTTTATTTACTCTTGATTCTAGCCCCAGCTCAAGTTTGCTTTTGAGCCAATGAAGCTGAATAATTTTCCTTCACTGTTTCTGAAAGACTTGTCAAATTCTATGTAAGTTGATTCTGCTGATTTGCATGAGAGGAGATATAATCTGATGAAGATGTAAATGCACACAATTGTTTTCTTAACTGTAGGATTTTTGTGTCTTATTTGGAAAGAGTCTGATTTAAACAGTCCCATTTGAAAGAGCTTAGGTTTATTCAATGCCAAGTGGTGCATTTTTAGAGTTTTCTTGTTAGTTAATTTGGCTTCCTTTCTTTTCTATCAATTCACTTAGTCATGTTATAAGAACATTTGAGCACATAGATTAAAAGTGTGAGATAGGATACAAAGATAAGTAAGAAATGGGCCCTGCCTTCCAGGAGCTTACAATGAAATATATTTAAAAATGGATTTTGAGGGGAATGCAAGCGGTCCAAATAGAGGAGAAACCACATTGGAGTTACTTAGAGAAAATCATCTAAAGAAACCAGGTAATTGGAAGGAAGGAAAGGATGCACATCCTGATGCCAAAATTAATCTGAAGCAAGACACTTGTTGATCAAATAAAACATTGGCTTAGGCCTTTATAAAATGGTGAAGCAGCCCACAGGACTGCTCGTGGGAAATGTGCCTGGTCATGGAGCAGGGACAGGCTCTCCGAGTCATTCTCAAAACACCAGTGGGCTCCAATAGCAAGACAAACCCAAGCCACACAGGCTGCACAGGCTAAATTTGGGATGGAAGCCCCCTCCCCTCTTTTGCCTTCCTCCAAACAGATGTTGCAGGTAGGCAGCAAGTTTCTCCAGCTTACACAGCGGAGAGGGACCAGGAACCTGTTTTCTCCCTGATGGGCTGCCAGTGGTTTTTTTTCATTTTCTTTTAGTCATACACCACAGTAGCTAATAGGGACTTTTGGTGACAGCAAGATTAGGGGTGTCAGGGGCAGTGGTGAAGGCAGTTAGTGAAACAGCAGCATCCCTCTTGCCCTGCTACCAGTGGTGTGAGGCAGAAAGGGACATGAGACTTAAGCGGCCTAAACTGTGGAGGAGCAATGAGTAGGAAGTGAGCACTCCCCTGCCTTGCTCCTAGCCAAAAGAGGGGAGAGAGATGCTCCAGCAGGAGTGGAACAGAAGGGCTGTGCAAAGGCCAGGAGAGGTCAACTGTACGTGGGGCTGGACGCAGCCTTGGGCTGTCTCTGAGAGGACCCCAGCAACTGAGAGAGGCACAGAGATAAACAGTGTAAGGAGATGTGGGTGGGCTGTGGAGGGAAACAGAAAGTTGCTGACTGAAGACTAATCCCAGACCCCATATCTAGAGGCCAAGATCCACCTGCACCCAGCAGTAATCCTACTGCAAACTCATGGGGGTCCCCAGATTTGGGTTCTATCTTGACAGTACCATAGAACTGAAGGAAGCAGAGGAATTTTATCATTTTTTGTTTGTTTGTTGTTGTTTGTATGTTTCATTTTTTTCTGTGATTTTTTGGGTTGTTTAGGTTTTTACTTTTATTGTTTTTGTTGTTTTATTTGCTTTTTCACTCTCTTTACTCAATAGTCTTTCTTGATTAATGATATTTTCATGTGAGTGAACATTGCCTCATCTTTCTCATTTGATTCAATATTCTTTTCCTTTTTCTTTCATTCTTTCTTGCCTGTCCTCTTCTCCAGTGATCCGGCCCGCGGATGAGTCCGTGGGTCTCACCTGGAGAGGGAACGGAGATGGGGGCAGGGCAAGAAGAAACAGAGACAGAGACAAGTTGAGCAGTTCCAATCAAGTCTCGTTTATTGAGGAAGTGAACATGGTTTATATAGGGTGAGGGCAGGAAATTGTCGTCATCAGGCAGAGACGTTGTGGAGAGACCGGATAGGTCACAGTCACGTCTGGCCAGGCAGAGAGGATCATGGGTAATGTAGGCAGATGCACCAAATGCCCACAGGAGGCCCGGATGGGGTGACAGCAGTGAGGCTATCACGCCACTTCCTACACTCCAGTTTCCAAAAACTTAGGTGATCATCATCCTTTGTCCTTTAGCCTTGCTTCTCCTATATTTCTCTTCATTTATCTCTTTTTCCTTGTATCCCACTTAAGTTTACCCCACTCTAGTAAAATCACTCTACTACAGAAAAGCTCACTGCATATATGTTGGATTTTGACATATCACTGAAGATTTTGCTTCCATGGTTAAAGGTACCAAATTAATAGTTACCAGCATTTGTCAGTTTCTAGGATGTGCTTGATGCTATTGTTATTGCTAGTTGTACTACTTTAGCCAGGATGCCATACCTATTATAATCAGTTGTTCTCCTGTGTATGACAACATTGTGATTGTTTGGGGTCATAACCATCACCACAGTCCAATACCAAAGGACAGGGCTTAGTTGAATAGATGGCAACTTCTCATCTCTAATAAATTGGGAAGGTAGGATCTTGGGACAGACACAAAGGCCAAGAGCCAGCTATACTCATATGACATCTCCAAGGTATAGAAATTTCCTTGGAAGCCTCAAAACTAGTCATAAAGCTGCCTATCATAAGCAATTTATAAGCATCAACACAGAAAACAAATTAGAATAAAAAAATAGAAAATGAGAAACACAGAAACAAAATTCAATCCAGACCTGCATCTCACTAGGGACAAGTCCAGGGGACAATAAGATAGAGAAAATCATAAGCCACCCACCTGAATTTTCTGAAATGGTATCAGAAATTTAAAAAACCAGATGACTGAGGTTATACAGAATATCAGATCAGAAATAATCTCTTGGTTAAACAAAGAAATGATTATCAAAATGAAAGACTCTGCTCAGTGAGTCTAGAGCAGACACAGATAAAAAATAGAAGAGCTTCGGAAAATGATGGAAACCATGAATGCCCAATATAGGAAAGAAACGGAATCCATGAAACAGATCCAAACAGATATCCTGGATGTTAAAAATTTCACTGAATGTATGTGCAGCCAAATGGAACAATGTGAAGTCAAAACATCAGATCTACCAAATAGGGTACAGTTAGCAATCATGAAAAGAAAGATTTCTTAAAAATAGCAAGGGATCATAAAAAATCAACCCAATAGTTGCAAGGTGATGCAAAGAAGAACAGTATAAGATGGATCAGAGTTGATGAAAAAAGTGGAGGACAGTGCAAATGATACAAAAACCTATTCATAGAAATCGTGACAGAAAACTTTCCAAGTATGCAAAAATAATTTGACATACAGTTAAGTGAGGCATATAGAGCCTCAAAATAAATCTATATCAATGCATATAATAATCAAGATTCCAGAAATTCAGCACAAGAACAGAATATTAAAAGCAGTTAGAGAAAATAAATAAATCACCTATGAAGCAAAATCCATCAGAATCACAGCAGACTTCTCAAGACAAACCCTTAAGTCAAGGAGATCTTGAAGTATTTCAGGACCTGAAAGAAAACAACCTCCAACACAGATTGATGTACCCAGCAAAACTATATTTCAAAATCTGGAGCAAAAAGATACTTTCATGACAAAGGACAACTGACAAAATTCATGACCACCAAACAGGCTCTCCAAAATGTTCTAAAGGATATTTTAGCAAGAGATAATGAAGACTACAATCCCAAGGACACCAACAGAAAGAAACCAAGAGGCAGGGCAAGCAAAAATACATAAATACATGGAAATTAAATAACTCCCTCCTGAGCAATCAGTAGATCACAGATAAAATTAAAAAAAGAAATTAGACAGTTTCTACAATTAGATTATAATGCCAGTATATCATACTGGAATTTATGTGATGCAATGAAAGCAATTCTATGAGGAAAACTTAGAGTGGTGAGCCCTCATATCAGGATAACAGAGCAAGCTCAAATAAACAACCTAATGATGAACTTAAAAATTCTGGAAAAAGAACAAATCAAGCTCAAAGTTTGTACAAAAGAGGAAATTATAAAGATCAGAGCAGAAATTAATGCTACTGAGTCTAAGAAAACAACACAAAGGATCAATGAATTGAAGAATTTGTTCTTTGAAACATTAAATAAAATTGATAAACCTTTAGCAAATCATATAAAAAAGATTCAAATCTATGCAATTAGGAATGAAAATGGCAAGATCACAACAGATGCTGAAGAAATCCAAGATAATTGATACTTTCATCAAGAATCTTTATTCTAATAAGATGGAAAACTCTGAGGAGATGTACAGATTCCTAGATACATGCAAATTGTCAAAACTGAATCAAGAAGATATAAAAATTCTAAATAACCCAATATCAGTTAATGAAACTTAGAGAAGATCTATTGCCACTACTCAAACTCTTTAATGACATTGAAAGAGAAGCAATATTCCTACAGTTATCCTTGGAAACAAGTATTACCCTGATACCAAAACTATAGAAGGATCCAAGCAAAAAAGAGAATTACAGATCAATCTCCCCAATGAACATAGACACAAAAATCTTCAATAAGATACTGACAAACAGAAAGCAGCAAACCATCAGAAAGCTATATACCATGCCCAAGTAGGACTCATCCCAGGGTTGGAGGAATGGTTCAACCTATGCAAAGTAACAAATATAACACACCATATGTGTTAGTTATTTTCTGTCATTGCTGAGACATAATACCCAATGCCCAAAATTAAGGAAGAAAAGGATTATTTAGCTCACAGTTTGTAGACGTCTCAGTCCAAAATCAGCTGGCTCCAAGGCAGGGTGGCGTGACTAAGGAGCACCAGTTCTTGGTGGCAGAAGATATCAAAAGCAACAAGAGCAAGAAGTGGGGAGCAAGTGTCATTTCCTCCATTATATTGTAAGCAGGCTACTTGACCTGGGGTGGGTGTAGCATTCATGAGGAGGACATCTCCATGCCCTCCTCTTGCACTATTTCAGGATGTTTACAAAGTGAGGACCCTAGTGTTCTGCTGAGTCACTTAGTAAACTTCTAAACTGCTCAGGTTGACACAATGAGTCAACACCCTCAAGTATAAACAGCCACCCTAGGACATGTCCTCTACACCCTAGGATGTAGAGCTGCTGAGTTAATTAGTTAAGCTTCTAAACTTGTAAAGTTGACACAGTGTATCAACATTACACCATATCTTTTTTCAAAATTTTATTTTGAAAAGAATAAAACCAAATGAGAAAGAAAACGGGGTCATTCAAAACAAAAGGATGGACATAGCACAAGATTAAAACCACAGTACAAGGTGATCTACAATGGTCACTATGATGTCTCTTGTTATCTTCAATAGAATTGTCTATATCATCAGGAGTAGTATAATTGAACATAGCAGTACTTAACAATATTAATAAAAACAAAACAATGGAGCTATTATAGGACTTCAAAAGCAGGTAATAGTCAAACCAGAATGGGTATCCTAGTGAATCTTGTCATCTTCAGAGTAGTTTCCTATACTCTCAGACTTGATACTATCAAGCAACAGATTCAAATAAAATCAGTTAAGACAAAACAGCAATCTAACAAACCAGACTGAAATAAGATCAGTCATAATAAGACAGTGTCAGTAATACAGGGCTTCAGATTAAGTTAATAGGAAATTAAGGATGGTTACCATAGTATATTCTGCTATTTTTGGAATAGCTATCTGTGCCCTCAAATCTAGTACAAGTAGACATACTGGAATAGAATATAACCAAACTAAACAGAGCAATAAGAATAACGTGGTTTTTAAATCCTGATACACTATTAACAATGTCCTCTGTCTTCCTTTTATAGACAATTCCTCCTCTTTCACTTTCACAGGGTGCATTGTACATTTTGGGTCTCACTAACTCCTTTAGTTTTTAGGGGGGCAACCCACTGTTTACCTAAGTGGTTCTGAACCTCTTTACACCTGAGCTTGATCTTAAGTTCTATTCCTTTACCTACAAGAGCCTCAAGGTTTTCCTTCCTTATAGCTGAGTAGTTCTCAACTGCACAAATGTGTCATGTCTTTCCAACCTATCTACAGCTGCTGGATGAGCTGCCCCTATTTCTCTCTGGTTCCCTGTCACATAGAACATTATTTTCTCATCTTTGACTTTTGGTTCATAAAGTCATTTCACCATATCAACAAAGCCAAAGATAAATATCACAGGATCATCTCAATAGATGCAGAAAAAGCATTGGGTAAAGTCCAGCACTCATTCATGATAAAAATTCTACTGAAAATAGGAATAGATTGTCTTCATCTCAATCTGATAAAAGCCATCTATGACAAACCAACAGCCAACATCATATGAAACAGTCAAAAACTGAAAAATTTCACTCTGAAACCAGGAACAAGACAAGGATGTCCACTATCAACACTCTTATTAAATATAGTTCTGGAAGCATTAGCCAGAGAAGTCAGACAATAAAAAGAAATAACAAGAACAAAGATAGGAATGAATGAAGTTAAATTATCATTATTTGCAAATGACATGATATACCATGTAAAAGAACCAAAAACTCCACCAAAGTACTTAATAACCAAATTTAATAGTGTAGCTGCGTACAAAGTCAATGCTCAAACATCAGCAGTGTTCCTGAACACAAACAACAAGTACACTGAAAGAGAAATTAGGGAAATAATATACTTCATAATAGCATCCAAAGAAATAAATAGGAATCAATCTAACAAAAGAAATGTAAGATCTTTACATTGAAAATTACAGCACTCTGAAAAAGAAGATCAAAGAGATTTTCAGAAAATCAAAAGGTACCCTTTGCTTTTGAATAGGAAGAACGAACAGTGAAAATGGCCATATTCCTGAAATAGTTATACTGACTTAGTGAAGTCCCTATCAAAATACCAATAGCATACCTAAATTTCATTTGGAAGTAATAGAGATCTAGAATAGTACAAACAATTCTGGGCAACAAAGGTAAAGCACAATCCCTGACTTAAAATTATGCTACTAAGTCACTGTGCTAAAAATGGCATTATATTGGCAACAAACAAATCTGAGGATTGATGGAACAGGTCAAAAGATGCAGAAACAACTCCAAACACACTCAGACACTTAATCTTTGACTAAGAGACAAACATGTTCACTGGAAGAAACGTGTCTCTATAATAACTGATGTTGGAAAAACTGATTTTCCAAATGCAGAAGACTAAAACTAGACTCATGTCTCTCACCATGCACTAAACTAAAATCAAAATAAATCAAAGATCTAAATATTAAAACATAAACACTAAATCTGTTGCAAGAAAGAAAAGGTAGGACTCTAAAAGACATAGGTATAGGCAAAAACTTCATGAATAAAATCCTGATCACATGGGAAATATTACAAAGAATAAACAACTGGGATCTTATTAAAATATTTTTGCACAGCAAGAGAAACCAACAAAGGGAAAAGACAACCCAAAGTGGGAAAAATTTTAGACAACTATTTCTGAGACAGAGAACTACTTTCTAGAATATATAAAGAACTAAAAAAAAAAAAATCAGACTCCTCCCCAATTTAAAGACTCAGTCCAAAAATGAGCATCTGAGATAAATACCCATTTCTCACATGAGGAAGTACAAATACAGATACAAATTAAGACAACTTTTAGATTCTATCTCATCTCTGAAAGAACAGCTATTATCAATAAATCAACCAGTAACAAATGCTGGTGGGGGAGTGGAGAGAAAGGCATTTTTCTTCACTGTTGGTGAAAATGTAGACTGTTGTAACTACTGTGGAAGTCAGTGTGAAGATTCCTCAAAAAACTAGGACTACAAGTTCCATTTAACCGAGCTTTGTTGGTATCTTCCCTAAAGAATTAAAAGCATTTTACCATAGCAATACATGCATATTCATATTTAGAGTAGCACAGTTTATAACCACTAAATGTTGGAAACAGTCCAAATGTCCATCAACTGATGAACAGATAAAGAAGATGTGGATTTAAAAAAATACAATGGGCCGGAGATTTGCCTCAGCAGTGTAAGCGCCTGCTGGAAAGCGCAAGGTCATGAGTTTGATCCCTGATACCAAAAAACAAAACAAAACAAAACAAAACAAAAACAAAAAAAAACCTCTGAACAAAACAAACAAAACAAGACAAAACAAAACAACAGAGTATTACTCAGCCATAAAGAAGGCTAAAGTTGAGACATGTCTAGGTAAATGGATGCAATTTTTGGCTATACTCTTTTAAGTGAAATAAATTGGACACACATGCATAAATATTGTGTTGTTTCTCTGATGTGAGAAACTGAAAGTGTAAATAAGGAACAAAATGTATAATAGTGTGAAATAGGAAGAAAATGTTCCAATGGTAAGAAAAAAAGAAAGAGGGGAAGAATAGAAGGAAAAGAATAGAAGAATAGGAGGAAAGAAATAGAAAAAAACAGAAACAGGTAAAATGGAACCAAAGTTCTTGTAAATGGGAAGAAAGATTGAAAGTAGGGATGGGGAATAGGAGAAAAAGAAGAATAAAGACATACAGGTACAGGTACAAATTCCCTATGATGAATGTGATCATTATGTACATCCAAATGGTACCAATAAATTTAATTAATTGAAAATACATTTAGAACTCATTTGAAATTTGAAATGAATTTTTCCATATAGACAAGGTTATAACATGTTGCAATCACATATTTTATTGTTTACAAAAGACTATCATAGTCCTAAGCAAGACAACAAAATCCTCTTTAAGTCCTGTATAGTTGGAATAATAAAATTGGAATGAATTTTAAGTATAATTTCTCAGTTATGTTGAAACCCAGAACCACCCCATGTGGCACCCTGAGTTTCCCTCCTGCTAACTTCTGTCTGTAGTGAGATTGCCATGGTGTCAAGACATGATCTTAGATGTTAGGCAGAGAATATCCACGGGTCACAAGTTTTATACTCTTCAGTTTTGTGAGGTTTTAGTCAATACTCCCACACCATCTCTTGTGAACCATATTTAGGTTTCTTTACAACAGCCAAAGGGATATTTCAAAATTTTGACATTGCCTGCCAGTTTGTAACCCTTTCTGCAGTGTTTCAAACTTTGGTCATAAAACATGCTTATGTATACAATTGTTTAAGTATTTTATCTAATTTTCCCTGGTTGTTAAAGAGATTAAAACACAAGAGAATGAAAATGTCAAAGCGGTGATGCAAAGTATGCATTTCATCAATGAACCAAAATGGAATCATTTTTGGTCTAAGTGGAGACTCTGGTCTCTTTCTGCCTCTTAAGTCAGGCACATGAGTCTGTTTGCTTATGGAGGAAAGAAGACTATGATAGATACATGATATGTTAGAGATAGACTATTAGAGTCTGGATATGAAATAAAGCATTGCTAGGATTTTGTAAGATTATTTTAAATTCTTCAAAAACAGAATCTCCATGCAAGTTCATGGTTTAGCTTACATACTTTTGACTTTGAGACAGGTTTCAGGGTCCGTATGGATAGAACGTTAGGATGCTGGTACTGCACAGGGTGGAAGGGGTGTGAGTTTATGATGGGTGGTGACAGTGGTTAGAATCTTTGGCTGAAGTGAAACACCAGAGCAAGGCAAGGAGAAAAAGATGAAGGAGAGAAATGTCCAAATTTATAGCAATGCATTACCAGGGACGGTTCTAGACCTTGTGGGAGCTTGACAGGGAGGGGAAGGAGGACCTTTAACTCAGGGGGCACTTCTATAAGCAAGACCCTTTAGGAAGCATATAAAATGCTTTAAATCCTGTAAACAACAGACAAAGTGTTCTGCCTGCTCAAGAGGTGATGCCATATTTGATGGTGGATCAAGTATATATGACATTTAATATAGGGTGTGGGGTGCACACCTGTAATCACAGCACTAGGAGGGTCAGTCAAGAGGATCAGGTCATCCTGGGCTACATAACGTATTCAAGCCCCACCTGAACTACATAGTGAGACTTCATCTTAATTTAACAAAGTCATGTATGTGAGCCTAGAAGATTGTATGAGATTTAATTCTGGGAGATGATATGAAGAGAGCAAAATGGATTGAGATGAGCAATGAAAACAACAGAGTGGGGTCAGACAATGTAAGCTCGTATTTGAAAACCTGGGAGTAATTGGATAACTATAGATTGCCTTGAGTTCGCTGAGGAAGATAGAGAATGACTGAGCTAGAAGGTGAGGTTGGGGCCATATCAGGAAGGTTTTGGAATTCCTAGCTAAACTGTGGTTTAGATTTGTTAGCTGCTAACGTAGGAGGAAGGAACTGCTGTACAAGGTCTTCCAATATTGCAGGTAAGGGTTCTGAGGGACAGAATCAGGAAGGTACTAACTGGAACGGTATGCAGCAATGAATTCAAGAGTTTGAACTCTTGTGATTGGTCATGATTGGCAGAGTGGAGACAAGGGAAGGACTCAAGAATGACTGAAGGAGTGGGAGATTGGTAGTGGTATAACAGAAACAGGGGAAACTGAGATAAAGGAGCAAGATAAATTTTAAAGGTGTTTATTTTGAGATGGCCATGGAATATTCTGCTGGAAACACTTGAATGTTTGGTAGAATTAGAGGCCTAGAATTTGGAAGCAATTTCTTTGTAGATGACAACATAATGAAAGAAATTGCCAGTGAGAGGAAAGAAGGCCAAAGGTTGTTTCACAATGGTGGGAATTTCTACTTTTAGGGCTTGGAGAAGGAAGATGAAACAATAAGGAGAGAGTAGGAGACCAGAGTGCAGTGTAGATGCTAACCAGGAGAAAGTACGCTTCAAGGAGAAAGTGGTGAGCAGTCCAGTCAGGTGCTGGAAAGAGGGTGAGGATGTGGTTGTTAGGAGTTACCAGAGACTTTGAAGTGAGTGGGTCTGTTCAGAGAGCTGCTGTGATGGCCTTTGACACATTAACCTGGATGCCTCCATCGTGAAGGAGGCAATGCTGCTGTGGGGCGCTAGACTGTAGCAGCTGAGAATGCAGCTCCAGTGGAATCTCAAATGAGCCACTGGCAAGGAGCTGGAGGAAGGAAAGCTGCACAGAGTGAATTAAGTCAACCAGCATGACTCAAAAATTTTTTACTAAACACTGTTGTTAAAATAGAGGGTATTTCCAGGGGTGGCAGAGTAACAAGGCAGTTTCTGGAGGAGCTCAAGGAGCCGACAGACTCTAGGGTGCTTACAGAGGAGGAGGCTGAAGTGCCTGGTCTGGGACAGGCCCAGGAAGTAGGACGAGGAAAGCTGCAAAAGGTGTGTGAGAGAAATTATGATCCAAGCAGCTGATGGTCACAGTAAGGGCACAGGATGTGTTTGGTAAGAGTAGGCACACGGGGAAGAAAGCATTACTCCAAGCTGGCAGAGCAGGGCTTTTGGACTTTCTAGCTGGGGTAATTTCCCAGAATTGTGATGTCACTGGATATGGCTGAGGAGGTAAAGTAGAATAGGGATGAGGTTGTTGGAGTTCCACACATTTGGAGGCATCAGTCCTGAGAGAATCATCAATATGGTGAACTCACCAGAGTTCAAAGTAAGAGTGGTAAGTCCTTGTGTTGGTGGGTATATACATCCTCTTTATGGATGGAGAAGCTATGCTTGGTGGCCCAGGGCCCACCAGCTGGGGCATGCTGGAGATGGGATACAGATGTAAGCATCACCCAGAACCTCTGGTATTTTATGAGAAGACCACAAGCTTAAGATGGACATCATGGAAGCAGGGATTCCTGGAGGTGGGGTGGGGTCAGTGGACAGTGATGACCGATGAAGATAGTCTGATACAAGTAGAAAGTACAGACATCAAGAGGAAATGTGTGCCAAACAGGCATGCTGGGAGAGGGCTGGAAGTGGAGAGGCAGCCCTGGGTGTCAGGGTGCCCTGCCTGGTGATATGCACAGTGTTTCACAGGAACTGTCAAGGGACATTAAGACCTGGTTACAGGTCATTGGTGCAGGCTCATCTCAAGGGCCACTTTGGTCTCTCTCATGGCCCCCAGTCAGTACAAACGTGACACTAGTTTTCATCTTCTCCTCTTCTGTCTGCATATCTGCTGGGATGAATGCTCAGAGATGGGTACTTCTTAAACAGCCGTGATTGAGCCTGGTAAATATTTCAGGAGCAGTTCAGACAGATTCTTTTGAATCCTGAATCACTTTTTAAAACAAGAAATGTGAAGTGATATATCTTTTTCTTCCAAATGGAGGGCAGAGGTCAAGAATTTTGTAGAAAATTGACTGAATATTTTGCTTTCCTTTCATATCTGGCAGAGTAGGTAGAAGATAGCTTTTTGCACAGAGGTTTCTGAAGAGCACTGCCTTCATTATTATTTTTATTATTTTCCCCTTTAGATTCCCTACTTAAAATCTATTTGTTTGCCAGATGGGATGGCACATGCCCTTAATCCCAGCACTCTGTGGGGCTGAAGCAGGGGGATTGCATATTCAAATTCAGTTTGGGCAATGTAGCAGCTTATCAAGACCCTGTCTCAAATAAAATAAAATAAAATAAAATAAAATAAAATAAAATAAAATAAAATAAAATAAAATGAAAAACTCAGAATGTAGCACAGTGGGAAGGCCCTGGATTCAATCCCCAGTAGTACAAACAAAACAAAAACAAAAACAAAAACAAAAACAAAACCAATCCATTTGTTCTTGGTGCTGGGTTTACTTAATTATGAGTTCTTAAAATGGCTGATGTGACTTTCAGAAAACTTTTGTGGCCTTGATGCTGTGAATGGAGTTATTTCATGAGCATGAACAGGAAGCAGTTGACATCAGTGAGTGATTAGTGAACCCCTTGATGTTGTGTTTTCTGGTTTCTAGAGGCTGTTTCTATGAGGCTGACATCTTTAGGGACCAGCAGTCAAACACTATGAAAAAGAGTTCAGCTATTATTCAAATTGAGCTGGGTCCGAATTAAGTCTCTTTTGTCCTTAGTGAATTTTCCCCCTATGAAGCAAACTTATTTATAAACAATGGATTCTGTTTTCACAAATGTTCCCCCTTTTCTTCTTAGGGAAAAATTTCTTTGAGTTTTTTTTTTTTTGTAGTTGTTGAACTTAGAACTTCTTGACACAGTAAAACCAATTGCATGCAATAACATGCATTTTGGAAATTGTTCAGTAGATTTTTGATCATGTTTTTTACATGAAAATGTCCCAGATAAATTGGAGTTAAATGGAGACATCAGTCCTCTTTGTCTTCAAGCTTTCTCCTGTGGTTGCTCCGGAGGTAGTTTACTCTGAAGAGTTATTTGTACCCGAGTTAACGGGAAGATTCGTTCTTCTATTCAAAAATACTGATCACATCCTTCCTATGGGTCTTGTGCAGTCCTGGGACCTGTAATTATAACAGCCAGCGATATAGACAGAAGTGATGCCCATAGACTTCTGGTATGGAGAAACACATAATGAACAGATAGCTAAGTGCTAAAGTTAAGTATGTAAATTATAACAATATAAGAGTCATAAGTGGCATAAAGAAAAGCAGGGAAAGGTTATGGAAAGGGAGAGCACTGGTAATTGTGAGCTTGGCCAGGGAAGCTCTCTCTACGGAGATGACCTGGGGCTGAAGTCATTATCAATCAAAAGTTGAGAAATTTGGTGTGGATGTCTTAGATTTGCTTTTTAACACACAAAACTTGTTAACACGGCATCCAGTCTTCCTAGAAACTGTGAGCAGGATATTACTATCCTCACTTTCAGTTTGTGAAGCTGAGGTGGAGGCAGTTAAATGATGAGGTAGTTGCACAGAGTTGGGTCTTTACTCAGATTATCACATCCAAGTGGTGCGTCACATCCCCTTCCATGGATCAGCCCTGCCAGTAAGAACGCACCAGTGCACCAGAACAGACATAGGAGAAGGTGTAAACTCCCAGAGGGGCTGAGGGGCTGCCATGAAGGACAGGCCCTCAGAAGTTCTCACTTTGAGGAGTGTTAGGACAGTTGGTCACTCATTGCCCCTTCCGATCCAGTAACTCAGAGAATGAACTAAGACCCCAGAGATACCTTGGATGTCCCCAATAGCCATTATTTGAAGCATTTCAAAATGATCTGAAAACTGTCTTCAGTTAAAATGATATCCACCAACTCTCCCTACCAAGTCATACCTCAGGTGTTCAGGAAATACATGTGAAGTAACTGACAATAAGCAAAATGCACAATGTGCCTTTTTTCCCCTTTCTTTTCTACTTCAGCTGGAGAATTCAGGCTTTCTGTAGTTCCCTCTGGTAACAAAACATCTAAAAATGTTCAAAACATTGTTGTTATCTTTCATTTTACCCTTGAGCAATGCAGAGAAAATCCCATGAACTGGAGACATTATTTTGCTAACGTTTCCTCTCATACATCCTAGCTGTGCTTCTGCTAGGAAACCTCCTTTTTCACTTCTGGGAAGATATTTTCAGCTTTGTAGTTTAGGGTCTGTTTCCAACTTTCTCTTGTAATTTCATCCCAGCCCTACCCATTGCATTCTTGAATAAACACTATTCAGCCAATGGCAGAAAGGGAATGTGTTTCTGGCTTCCTGAAAATGATTTTATGTGGCATGCAGTAAGGCTGCAGACCTGAGCTTGGTTTCTGGCTTTGTAGAGGCTACGGGCTGCTGAGGCAAACACACATGCACTTTCATTACCCACTCCCTAACCTGTGGCAGGCACCAATAATTGGTCATGGCATTTTTTTCTTGTCCTATTTGAACATGGTCCTTAGAGTCTTTCTCAATTCATGGGAGCCACTGCCTACTGTCACAGCTGATTCATGGATTTGACCTTTTTTTTTTTTTTTTTTTTTTTTTTGGTACCAGGGATCAAACTTATGACCTCATGCTTGCCAGGCAGGCACTTATGTCACTGAGTTGAATCCCCGGCCCTGGACCTCCTTTGTATCTCTAACATATCAGAATAGTTTCCTGGTGATGACTGCTTCTATTGTATCTACTGTCAACTTCAAAATAATTTCAAATGCCCTTATGTTAGTCTTACTATCACCAGGGCAAATACAATGAAAACAAGTTCCATAATTTTCAGATTGGGAAGAGGGTATATTGGAGATTGGGGGAAACAGTCTGGATGTGGACATGTTTAAAAAGTTCACTAGATTTTGCAGGTATGTCCCATCCCCAGATTGAGAAACATTATGAGACACATTGCTTGTTTTTGGCTAAGACTTTGACCTGCCTTTATGCCGGAATGGCTAACTAGGAACAGCAGGGGAAGAGAGAGCTGGAAAACACCTTCCGCTGGCAAAAGCTGGAAGAAGCCAGCCGGCCTGGTGGCAAGGCCACTGCTTCCTCTTCCAGGAGCCATCCTACAGCTGAGCTTCCTGAGAAGAGGAGGAAGGGGATTGTCTGCTTGCTCTGCCTTTTGCAAAACTCATCTCAGGCCTGCAAGACGATGGTCTCCCTTGGTGGATGGCAGCCAGCTTCTTTCCAACCTCCTCTCCCAGCGTGACTGGTGTTCCTGTTTGCAAGAGCTGGACTGGCCCATCTGGCCAGGGCAGGAGGGGACTTCCCTCACAAAGACCCCATTTGTAGCTTATAAAAAAGAACTTCTGAGAATGTTTAAAAGTAAGTTGGAAAAATATTTTTTTGGAGGCACCTCATTAGTTTTAACAATAAATACTCATAACTGGAAGTAATGATTTGGCAATTATAAGTCAAAATTCCAGTAGAGCAGGAACCCTATTTTGAGAAAACAAATAATGCTGACTCCCATTGAGCTAAGATGTGCTTTGAACTTTTCCAGAGTTTATTTTCCCCCAGGACCTTTAAGAACTGGGCAAATATCAGTTCATCAATAAAACCTGTATTTATAGATGGTTTATGCCAAAGGGCCAAAGGGTCCATGTTAGGATGTGGGAACTGAGTTAGAGGGCCTTGTCCTGAACATCCATCTCACACCATGAGTGGTATACAGGCTGGGTATGTCCAAGCAGGGCGGAATAGATAGTACTATGACTTTTTGTCCCTACAGGTGACCCCATGACCTTGTTATCTGGTGTTTTATTGTAGCACTTGCATCAGTCAGCTGCTCTGTGCTATAATTCATGCACTTGTTTATTCATTCAATTAATTGACAAATGTTAGTATTTTCCTACTTCACACCGAACACTTTGTACTTGCCAACAAAGAGGAGCAAAATATTGTTCTTCTCTCAGGTGTCTCTAAGTCTAGCAGGGAAAACAGACCTATGTGGACATGTCATAAAACAGCGCGGCAGCTCAGGACACAGAAGTGTTCTGTACTTTGGTTTTTTGGTACCAGGGATCGAACTCCCAACCTCACACTTAGTTAAGCGCTCTGAACTTTATGATGCAAAAAGTGAGTTTTCTAATGCTTATCTGGGGAAAGAAGGAAGTCTTAGGGGAGCAATTTCCTTGAGGTGACAAATAACCCAAGTGTTATTTGGATACCTAATGTGATGTGGCTTCTCTCTCTCCTTCTTTAGTTGGGACTGGCCTGGTTCAAAGTCAGACAAACAAAAGGAGCCATTGGTGATACAAGCAAAAAACAATGGGCAAAGATTCCGTGGGCATAAAAACACACAGGAGATGTGCCAGGAGACAGTCAGTAGTGGTCACAGGAGGGCTTCATTGGTTTTCAGATGCTCTACTGTCAGGCTGGAACACGCTCTGTCTCTTTTCTCTCTTTCTTTGCCCAATAGTTGCAGTTCTTCTGAAAACTGTACTCAAAACCCCCATTCTGTGGTCAGAACCTTCAACTCTTCATCCTCATTCTTTGTTTCTGTCACTTTTCCACTTTCTACCTCTTCCTGTTTCCTAACTCCTTTGCCAACACAGATTCTATGATCCAAAATGAAAAGCACTCTCTTATAAAGATCTCAAATTTCTGGTCTTGAACCTGGCAATACTCATCTGGGAAAAGCCTAGCCGTGTTTGTCACCATCTATATTACTTGATGCCTGCACTCAAGCAACTGGGCAAGCAGGAGGGAAAGACACAGCCATGCCTCGGGTTCGTGAGGACACGTCCTGAATGGGCAAAAACACCTTTAGAAGGGCTTTCAGGCTCGTATGCTCCCGCAGAGCATTTCAGTAATTTGATCAAGTTCGTTTGGTGAGCATTTACTTTAGATCTGGCGCAGTGATGGGCTCTGGGGACAAGAGCAGCAAACAGATGATATTTAAGCAAATACCAGGTAATACTGAGAGCTACACAGGGGATTTGGCATGCATTCACAGAGGACTTGGCTGACTGTTTTGTACAGATTGCTTTAGGAAAACCTTATTGAGGAGACATTTAAACAAATATCTGAATACCAAGAAGGAGCCCACAAGTGAAGATCAGAGGGAGGAACACGCTAGCAGAGGAAACAACTGGAGCAAAGTTCCTGAGAGGGGGCCGAGCTCATCTTATTCAAGAATTAAAAAAGGCCAGTGTAGCTAGACCATAGTGAGCAAAAAAAGTGGGTGGTTTAGAGCAGATAGATTTGGGTATAGAACTGCAGGGAGTTGGAGACTGTGGAAATTGTACTGAATGACCTTGGTTTACGTGCTAAAGGGAAATCCACCTCCCTGAGAATTCAGTGAGTATAGGAGGTCTTGTATAAATGGCTGAAGATAATGGTGTGTGTGAGGGGATGTAGTTCTGGCACAGTCAAAGATCTAAACATGGGAGTGAGCTGGCCAAGGGTGGGGGCTGACTCTTTGGCTCCTTTGTAACCTAGAGGTTTTAATCTTCCCAACTGGGCAATATTCGAATGCCTAGGATCTGGGATGATAGCTTTTGCTTTGGATTGGGAAAAAGGATAATATCCAGAGGAAATGAGGCTGAAGGTGTGTAAGTAGTTTGAAGGTCAAGCATAGAACTCAAGCTGTGACAGGAAAGAGGCTAAGAGCGGGTAGGAGCCTGAGACAAAACAGAGAGGTCAAGAATCCTCTGTGAGATAGACGACAGCTATAGAATGAATTGTCAGTAATTTTTTATTTTTTAAATCCAACAGCAGCAGGCTGAGTGCTAACTCAGAACCTGCTTGGATAGCAAATGGAGACACCAGCTTGACTCCTGGAGGGCCAGTAGACACTAAGCTGTCTTTGAGTGGGGTTGCTTTGTCTAGCAAAGGCGTTGTTAGAAAGTTTGGAACCAAGGATCTTGGAGAGAAGACAGAGCCCAGGAAAGGGTGAAAGGAAGTGGACAGAAGGAAGCATACTGCCACGAAAGCAAGGCACTGATCCTGTCTGTGGTCAGCCATGCTAACAAAGAGGCCAGTGACACAGACGTGTCCTATCGGAACTGTGTCTTAATTTTATTTTAAACAGAAAAAAAAATAAAATTTCAAAACAAGATAGAGGTAACATTGGTTAATATACTGCAGATTGTTATCTTTAAAAGTTTCTCAGAGGACAAGATGTCTGCATTTAACTATCCAAACAATGTTAGCACAAACCTTTCTTTTCAATGAACTAAGAGAAATTAGTAGTGTAACTATCTTAACTACTATATTTTATTATACATATGCTATGTATCATGTATACATATATCATTTATTTTAATGTTAAATGTTCACGTTAGATGAACATTTTCCATTTTACCAGCTGAAGCTCCCTCAGGAGGCACTAACAACTGTGATTTATAGGAAGGTCTCCTGCTCCCTGGCAGCTTACCTCACTGTGTATGTAACTCTTTGCTTGTTGCATACTTTCTTTTAAAATTTGCTTTGTGTGAAAGCAGTGGTCACTTTGTAATATAAAGTAACCTTTGGCAGATAAACACCTTTTCATACTTCATTATACAGTAAGTTTTCCAATAATTTAGCCTGAGGCTTTATTTGTATGAAAACATTCAACAATCACTCTCATTTGACCAAATCTAAATTTTCAGGGAGCTGTTTAGAGTCTCTCGTTGGCATCTTTCTTAAATTTTCTAGAAACAATTCAAAATTTTGACTGATTTTATTATTTTTATATTTTACTTCAGTGGATTAAAATTCTTTCAATATATCATACAGTTCTACTTACTTTCAGTCTTATTTCTAATAAGGCATTTGACGAATAATTGTTGATTGATTGGCTGCTTGGCCTTTTCCTACTTTTCCCAGGGAAAGTTGAGGCAGTGGCCTTTAAGGCTGTTCCATTGGACATTAATTATGAAAAAGAAAAAAAATCAGTGATAAAAAATATTGGAGACAGATCTCTTACTGTTGGCTTTCTGAGAGGTTTTAGCTAGGTACAGGGCATTTAGGGTTCTCCAGAGTTAGATAACATATGCAGCATGTCTTATCCTTTTGAACATAGGGTTCTTTTTTGCAGGAGAATCTTATGGGACTGGTATTACACAGACATATTCTGGAGCACACAGGATAAAGATTTACAGTGGAGGATACTGGGGGTAGAAAAGGAGTGGAACACAGAGCAATACTGTGTACACAAGGAGCTAACTTGCCAAGTTCTCCTTCAGTTCTATTTTGGTAATTCTTTTACCCATTTCTCTACTCTATCTACATGCTATCCTTGCTATTAGGTTAATATTCCTAAAGTACAACTTCTCAGATTACTTTTTATTCAGATGACTTTGGTATCTAAAGGTGTGGCTGATGGTATCTTTTAGATCTATATTCATCCATCCATCCATTCATATTTCCATCCATTTTCTTCTTACAATGTGACTGATACTCCTCCAATCAAAAAGGGAGGGTGTTTCCCCCCCCAAAAGCAGGATGGGTCTTATAACTGTTGCAACCAAAAGTGTGTGATGAATGTACTTATGTGACTTCCAGAATCAGCTCCAAAAAAGGATATAGATAATTATACTACTAATGTCTGTTAGTTCATCATGAAGAACTGTTTGTGCTTTTATTGGTTTATTCTTTTTTTCATGCCTATATCTTGCAATCTGGACAACAATAACATCTATATCATTGTTTTTATGCTTTTTTTGGTTTTAAAGTAAAAAAAAAAGGATGTAACTTCTGCCTCTGTCTCTATCTCTATCTCCCTTTTCTTTCTCATTCTTCTCTTCCTAATTTTGGAGCTCAGTCTCTGGGTGCTTTCCCCTGAAACACAGCCACGTGGCTGAGAGGAATCTGAGCTGGCTCCCTGAAAGAGGATGTGGTTGAAGGGATCTGAGATCTGTCTTTAACTGGGAGAATCAGCCTTCAGAATTCGAGTGCCTGAGATTTCCTATCATTCCAGATCTCAGCTTCCAAAAACTTCCAGATGAGGCCAGATACTGGGGAAGAGAGACAGGCTGTCCCTGCTGTGTTCTGTTTGAAATCCTATCCTCAGAACCCAGGGACATAATTGACAATCGCTTACAGTTACAAAGTTTCAGAGCAATATAGAACACAACCATACTAATTTGAACAAGAAAGGAAAACTCTAGATTATTAACCTAATATCAAGAGATCTCTTCCCTTGTGGACCCAGACTATGTTTCCATTTTCTTCTCTAATTATTCTGTTATGAATTTACTGCTGAAAATCCTGCTACCTAAATTTTTGTGCACAGAAGAAAAATCATACCTGTTGCCTATACTTCTTTACCATCATAAAATACTTAAATAGTTCTTTCAACTCTACTTTCTTAGGGCATAGCACAGTGCTTAGAATACAAAAATAATTTACATATGATTAAAAAATGAATGAATAAAATAAGTTATTCTATAGACATACTATTTCTGTAGACATATTATTCTATTTCCTATACTTTCCCACATATTCAAGACCTATTCATTCAAAAGAACGATCAAATTCAAAGGTCACTCACTATTTGCTGAAGCATTCTTACCCTTAAACTAAGCATTTCTTTTTTTACCTGGAATGCCAATGCAATATATCTTATATAGATTTCTCCAACTAACTCTTAAAGTTCCTTGGGATAGAACCATGTCCTATTTTCACCTCATCTTCCTTCTTATTCTTATTTCTCTTAAGAACCTATAGTATACAGTGTGGCTCAATTATTTGTGGTTATTATGTGTTAAGAACAAAACAATATCTACTCCTAAAACAAAACAAACTGACACAAAAATCTATTGGAATCTTAGGCAAGATTACATTTGAAGCATGTTTAGACTCATGACAATCCCTCTGAACTCTGTGCTCTTCAGGCCACACTCTGGATATGTGTATTATTCAAGGATTGCCTATTTTCTGAAGTCCTTATAACATAGCAATATAATCTTGGAGGAGCTGCCTTAGGGCCTCCACAATCCTGGAGAGAAAGGCTGACCAGGGAGAAGTTGGAACCCAGATTTCTACCCTAATTCTTAAGATTAGTTCTATCATGTCAGAGGGCTACTGTATATAATTTCATTCGGAAAAAGTTCTGTGGGTAGAACAAAATGAGTAGGAGCATGAGCAAGGAAATGAGAAACTCAGAAATCATCAGGAACTTTCAAGGGATATCTGAGAAGACATGATAGCATCTTCAGTTAATTGAAGCTGGGTACTAGAGGGATTCTTGACTGACCTGATGTGAATGGTGGGTCAACTTTGGTGGGTTTGCAGGAAAGCTTTCATGGTGGAGAGCACCGTGCCGCCAGTGTCCTGGGATAAATCTCACTGACCTGCAGCTTCTGCCGCTTTGTCAGAGGCATCTTGAGCCAGATCTGGTTGAGAAGCTGCATGGTCCAGGCCTGCGTCTGCCCAGGCTGTAGCTTTTCAGCTATCCCACTCTTGCTGTTAAGGCTGCAGCCTGCAGCTGGGGGCAGTCTTCAGAGACAGACATGGGGCTATTTTCCTTTTTTGACCCTCCGGCATCTTGCGAATGCCTCCTATTGGCAGCACCTACCAAGAAGCTGGTTGATAGGGAAATATGAGGAATGGAGTCCACAGACTCCCTGCCCAGGAGAATAGAGCAGAGTATGTATAGATGGGTGTGGAGCTGAGAGGGAGTAGGTAAAAAATTGGCATCTGGGCCACAGAATCACTCAGATGAGCCTCTTTCTTATGAACAATTGTAGTAGCTCCATCGGGTCCCTTCTGGCCTTTTGCTTCATAATAAAGTTAGAAACTAACAGTCTAATGGTCACCACTCTGCTAAAACCTTTCCACAGTTTCCCACTGCCACCAGAGTGAGAACCTATTCTTCTGCCTGCGTGGTTCAGAAGGTCCTGTGTATCTGGTCTCTGCTCACCTTGACACATTTCTCTGATCTAAGGCTTCTTGTCGATCTTTGCATTGCAGCTGTAATGGTCTTTCAGGCTCTTGAATATGCTTGGCTTATTTCCTACTCACTCACTGTCTTTGTACCTGCCTCTCTTTCTGTAAGATGTGCCCCCACTCTGGATCACCCACTCATTCTTTATTCAGAATTCTGTTTGATGACTGTCTTCTCTCAGAAGCTTTCCTGGTTCCCTGACTGGGTCAACTGCAAACTTTCAAGGTAAGTATTTCTAACTGTTAAATAATTTTCTTCTTTCTATTCTTGCTTCCCTCATCTCCCTCTCTCTATCTCTCTGTCTATCTCTGTCACACACACACACACACACACACACACACACACACACACACACACACATTTGATTTCTGTCTTTATCTCTAGGTTATAAACTTCACGAGTCCGAGAACTGTATCTTATTCTTCGCTTACCCACACTGACTCAATGCCCACCATGGTGCCTTGCGTGTAAATGATGTATAATAAGTGAATAAATGTACAGATGCATGAGTATGTGGTTTGATAATTCATTCTTATTGAGTGAAAGTTTAAAATGTCGTGGGAACCAGTGCCAGTTGTCTTCTTTTTATTGTGCTCTTGAAATACTGAATTCACTACTGGGCTTATCATAGGCAGCATTTAAATATTAGAAAAATGACACTAATTTTTCTCTCTACCTGTTCTGGCTGAGAGGTATGTCTATCTCTGTCTAAAAATATGACATGCCTCTGAAGGTATTTTGTCTTTTCCTTGCTCTCCTGAGACCCCATTTCTCCCTAAAGGCTCCAGTCCTCATCAGGAGCACTCCCGTGAGAAAAACCCTGTAAGAATGCTGCCTTTGTCTGTTGGGTGATTTTGAAGCCTTGAGTATTCTAGAAATAGAAACCCCCAACTGAAATGGTTGGAGTCTGCCATTGGGAATTTAAACCACTTGACTCCAAGACTATGGTAACAAGAATACAGGGAAAAATAGATGAGGGTCTGAACTGCAAGAATTCCCCAGGTCTCTCTGGAAAGCTATCTAAGGTGATAATCAGAACAATTCTCTACAAAAGGGTCATATTAAGGTCAGATCCTGCTCATTTTTAAAAAATTTCTTTGGTTATAGTTTTTTTTTTCTTTATTTTTTTCACCTTTGGTAATTGTGCTTGAACCTGGCAAAGAATTGTGGCACCACTGGTCCCCAAGTCAGTCTGTGTGGAGGTCATGTTTGGCAGTGGAGGTGTCCACTGAGTTCTCAGTTTGCCATAACAACACAACCTACTAGGTTTGAGGTTTACAGAAGACCGTGAGATGTACAATAAAAGAGAAATATCCCACTACTCCTGAGTGATTATTGTTGTTATTTATTCTCTATCCCTCAAACCCTAGTTGAAGTGTCCTAGTCAAGGACTTCAGCTGACTGGGACTCCCAGCCAGTGCCAGATGGAGGAAAGAGGAACTTGAAGGGATATATTTTTGCAGTGTTTACAGTGCATGAAAGTTTCCTTAAATATATAATCAGAGGTAATTAGACTATGTGGTGTAAGAAGGGGTATAAACACTATTGACATGCTAGTCTCGGAATAGGCACCATCTGAGTTGATTTGCCTTTGACAGTTCCTGATTTTCGATATTTTTGATATTTTGGGAAGCAGATGTGATGAGGGTTAAGAAGTTTAATCTTGAGAATAACATCTCTTGGTTCCAAAATAATATTGCTGTTTGCATCTTCTTCTTAGTCTATGGAGACACACAGGTATATGGAAGAATATCGTCAAGGTTTGGCTTAATACATCAGCAGATTAAAAAAAAGAGTGTTCTACTTTCCTCCAGACTAATAAAACTGAATTAAAGATACTGAAATTTTACTACAGGGATTGTTAGCATTTATTCTCATTGAATTTTTTTACATTTATGCTTTTTGTCTTAGGCAGATATGGTACCAGAATCTTTTTGTATCGTTAGAAGTCTATTACAGCATTTTCTTAGTACTGTGTGCAAATAAAAAACACGATAACAATGTAAGAATGGTGTGATCATTACCAACTCCAAATAGGAACAAATTTCTGTGTTTGAGACATATGTAATATGTGCAAATATGTGCAATTTTGTTGTTGTTTTTGGTACATATTCCCTTGTGTCCTGTGGCCATGCTATCCTGGAGTGAGAGTCTGTGTGTTTTGAACTAGCAGAGCAGGGATTCCAAGGCTTGGTGCCTTTCTGTGTGGTCCCAGGTAAACGCTTCCAGGCTTTACTTCTTGTACTACTGTGTACCAATTTACCTTAAAGAATTTGGTTGCTAAAAACTACACTTATCATCTCAAAAAATGAAGTTTTTATCATTTAGGAATTTGGGAGTGGCTTGGATGACAGATTTTGGTGTCTTGTGAGATAATAATATAAATGTGAAGTAGGCAGCAGCATCTGAGAACTTGGCTGAGGTAGCTGCTAAGATGGCTTCCACATGGCTGTTGACAGAATACCTCAGTTTCTCACCGTATGTGTCTGTCATCGCATGTGTCTGTCCTGATGTGGTAGATGAATATCCCCAAGTGACTGATTTGGGAGAAGACCAAGAGGAAGCCTTTATGCTTTTATCCTGAGGGTCATTCCATTGTACTTCTGCACCAATACTCGGGACAGGAACTGGCATTAGGATTGTCAAAGAACATATGGACCTGCTTTACAAATATCTCATTGCTGATTTGACCTGATTTACTTTGAAGTGCTTATTCCTTATTTATATGCCAAAGTCTTGTCACTTCGTCTAAGAGCCACGGTTAATTTTATGTTGCTTTCTTTGCTGAGCAAGACACGAGGTATGTCTTGCAAGGAATCTGGATAAACTTGAGTTTGGTTTCTAGTGATGGTGAGTGCACATTAACCTGGTGATCAGCTTCCACTGTTTCATAAAAGAGACTTCAAAATAAAATCAATTGCCCAAAAAGTTGTTCACTTCCACTACTGTCCTGAAAGATGGTGGGCTATTTTTCTTTAAGAATTCTGTGATTTTTTTTCTCAAGTGGTCTTTATCAGGGCTACACACTTGAATTAATATTTGCATACTAATGAGAGTAGGTCAAAGAGCTGGGGGTATTTTGCAAGCATCTGGGCTCCTAATGCAGATGCACTACATGAGGAACCAGGTGTCCTCAGGAAGGCTTAGCTCGGAGCCCAGCCTGTGGCCAAGGTTTGAAGCCTTCCTGACTCAGATATCCTTGTCACATTAGCTAACTTTATTAATTCACAGGACTTTGTCCTTGTTCCTTCAGGAATAAGTCTCACATGGTCATGTCCATATTGTTGCCAGTTGATTCCTTTTTGTTATCTAGGATCTCAGCCCAAATACTACCTGTTCAGACAGGCTCTTTCAGACTTTTCAGTTGAATCTCCATACCCATGAGCAAGCCCTTTGTAAGAGTTCATCCTACTTTATTTTTCCTGAGACTGTTACTCTGTAAACTTACTTGTATTGTGTTTATTTGTCTACCTCACTCTGCTGGAACACAAGGACTATGAGAGTGTCATGGTTTACGTTGGTGGCCCCCAGGCCTCATGTGTTTGCATTGTGCATTTGTGATTGGTTCATTGTCTAGCACTTGGATTGATGGTGTCAGTGCTACACCCACCTAGGGGTGGAGCCAGCATACAATAATGGCTAGAAGAAGGCCTATCTCTCTCTCTCTCTAGCTGGTTTCCACCTTGCTGTTTGCAGCCACCATGAACTGCAGCCCTGCCATGCCACCCTGCCTTGGAGCCAACTGAGTATGGACTGAAATCTCCAAAAACTGAAGAAATAAACCTTTCCTTTCCCAATTTTGGGCATCAGGTATTTTGTCTCAGCAACGAGTAAAAAGTAACTAAGAGAGTAAAAATCTTATTTTCCTTTTCTTTCTTTTATCAAGCCTTTATAAAAGTACTTGTTGCATAGCAGGTGCTCAGTAAATAGTATTGGCTAAATGAATGAATGAGTGATGAATACAGATGCTACTGTGAAATGAAGAAGTCAGCATTTGAATTATGGACTGACTTGTCTATGTGTTTAGAGAAATGTCTGCGAAGGACAAATACTCTTCACCTAGGGAAGTGGATTCCATTGCACCTTTTTTTTTCTTTTTTTGTCCATTGCATCTTGATATTGAAGAAATGTGACTTTCTTGGTCTTTTGAAATGGGGTATACTTCTTGCATGGGTTTTTCTGCATAGATGTAGCAACACCAGCCCTAACACAGCTCATCAAGCACACATCTTTAGACTAAACTTTCCCCTCTGTTTTCTCTTGCTTGACATCACCCATTGTTTCAGCCTTCTTTCTCTTGCTCCATTGCCAAACGCAGTTCATGTTCCCCCTTCTTCTCCCTTCTAAATGGCTTGTGTACTTCTAAAACTTTGGGGACTCTGTTACACATGGTTAAAAATCCAGAGGTGATAAAGAAAAGGCAAAAAATTTAAATCCTGGGGTATGTCTGAGTGCCAACAGTCTGCATTTGTTGGCCCCTGTGCTTTTGTGCTCCAGTGGTATTTTTATTGTTCCTCGCCCCATTGCTCCTCTTTGTCTCTAGAGAGAGGTCTTTGCTGCTGGATTTTTAAAGGATTTCACAGATGAAGGGAATATAAAGAACAGACTTATGAAAGGGAAGAAGGCTATTATTTGAAGCCAGGTGAGGTCAGTTAGGAAATCTGGGTACAGTTCTTTCCAAGTCAGCTCTGTTGCTAAGAGTATGCAGCATCCCCTGTCCTTTACTAGCCGGAGCCATTTGGCCAGTAGTGTCCTTTTTTTCAGGGGTGACAGCATTTTGTCAGAGTGTGGCTTGATCCCTATTCAAGAATTAAAAATATTTGCCATGTCCAATTCAGAAAATCTCTGCTATTTAGCAGTGAAGGGATTAGTATTATAATTAAACAGGTAAGAATGAAATTTCAAGACGAGGTAGTCAAGAGAGTGCTGTAGATCATTGTCTCTCATACTGTACTCTTTACCCCCCCTTCATCCAGTTTTGAGCCTTCCCAGACTAGTTTATGTGGGGTTTAGCTAGCTATAAGCTCTTGTGCTCCATTTCTAGCTGGATTTGACCAATAGGAGGCCTCAGCAATGAATAAAAGAGAGGGAAGGGCATGGAGGTAGGTTATTTGCTCCCCTGATATGATGGTTAAGCTTCATTGCTAACTTGACTGGCTTGGGAGCTAATCTGAATCTATTTAGCTGGGTCATGTAGGTGTGACCTTATTTGGGTATTGTATCTGGTCCCTGGCCTCTTTCTCTCTGGTGGTGTTCCCCTGCTTTGATTTTTGACCATGATAAAGTGAGTGCTTCACCCTTCCAACATGATATTTCTGTCTTGGAGCCAATCAACCAAGTACTGAACCTTCAGGAACTGTGAGCTATTTCTAACTATGATCTCCTTAAAGTTGTGGGCATTGGGTATTTGGTTTCAGCAACAAGAAATCTGACAGATACACCTGATTTGCTTCAGTGGGTGCTGTAAAGTGGCCTTTGATATACTCAGTTTTCCTGTTTCTAGTATCTTCTCTCTCCCTTTGTCTCTTAAGTGGAGGGTTAGGACCAGCTCTTCACACTTGCACCTCCTGAGGTACTACTCTATTCCTTTCTGTTTTTAAAAATCTTATCCATATTTTGGAGAGTATTGTTTTTGTTAAGCTCTTCTCAAATTGACAATATCATATGTTTCCAGCCAGGACCTGTATACTTCCACTATTTAATTTCAATCTTTCCCTATAACCTTAAAGGCAGCTTACCTTCCTTCCTCTACCAAACCCTGGACACTTACCCTCTTGACAGTTTTCCCTCTGATATTCCAAAAGAGGAAAATGAACACACAAACTTGTAGTACAAATAATTTACATAGAGATGTATATATATGCAGATGAGTTAATAAATATTTTGTTCTTATTTCAAAGTGACTCTGATGGCTGTGGTTTGAACTGATAAACAGAACAGGAAGATTCCTCAGGAGCCCTTCAGGACTAGCTAAGTCCTTTGAGAGCCTTAGCAGCTGAAAAACCATCACTCACTATTTAATGGTGGCAGATTCTCCTTTGGATCTGAAGGGCCACTTCATGAATTAATGGCTGGACTTGCTCATTCCACATTTTATATTGTTTGGTGAACCCCTATCTTTCTCTTTGGAAAGTTGACATTGAGAGAAGTATTTGATTTGGCATTACCCAAGATGTAAAACTATCAGAATAGCTGATAGACTTTGCTTATTTCTTTTCTTAAAATGACTCTTCTGGAATAATTTTGTATTTATAGTAAAGTTACAAAGTGCAGAGAGTTCTCATGTACCTTCACCTGGGTTCCTCTAACATTAACGTCTCGTATTACTGCAGTATTTTGTCAAAAGTTAGAAATTAATGAAAACATATTACTATAAACTGAACTCTAGGCTTCATTTGGATTTCATTTGTTTTCCCACTAATATCTATATTACAGCACATGACCCAATCCAGGATAACATGTCATTTTTAGCCATTGTTTTACTACATTTGATTTGCTATAATAAAGTGCCTTAAGCTAGGCAATTTATAAACAACAGAAACCTATTTATCATATTTCTGGAGACAAGAATTCTAAGAACTAGGCATCAACAGATTCAGTATTTAATAAGGTATCTTCTCTTCAAATATGGGGCCTTCTGTCCAAATCTTCACATCATGGAAGGAGCGAGGAAGCGTCCCAGGGTATTGCTTATGAAGGAATTAATCCCATTCATGAGGTGTCTTAGTTACTTTCTTGTTGCTGAGCTGTAACCCCTGACACTCCCAACTCTGAAATGGAGAGGTTTATTTTGGCTCACAGTTTGTAGAGTTTTCACTCCACAGTCAGCTCCTTCTAAGGCAGGCCTGTGTGGCAGAGGAGAAAGAACTCATGGCATGAGAGTGTGAAGCAGAGAAAGACCAAAGGAGGAGGGAGGGAGATATACCGTTCTACATCACCCCCAAACTCTCCAGTTACCCACTTCCTCCAGCTAGACTTCACCTTCCCAAATCACATTTTGGGCTAATCCACTGAAAAGTGTCACACCCCAAAGGCCAATCATCTCCCAAATGCCTCATTTATGAGCACACGAGGCTTTGGCAGTGCATCTAGATATAAACCACAATATGAGGGTAGAGTTCTCAGTTTGTTTTCTCAAGACAGACCACCTCTTAATGCTATCAAACTGGGCAGTAGCTTGGGATTTAGCTCAGTGGTGTAAGTGCCTACCTGGCAACTGCAAGGTCGTGAGTTCGATCCCTGCTACCAAAAAAAAAAAAGAAAAAAAAAGATTTTTAATCGGGACCTGCACCGTGCAGTTGACTCGGGGTGCTGGGGGAACAAGGAGCTCCTCCCCTCTCTGGGGGGAGGTTGTGATCTTGCCGGCATGTGGGCTGAGAATCAGACATCTCATGTGGTCCTGTCCCCCGTCCCGTGTCCCCCTCCCCTTCTCCCCTGCTTAGCAAGTGGGAGCCAGTGAACTACACATCTTGTGAAAAGATTGGCTATGTAACTTAGTATGAGCCCCCCTTATGCAAAGATATGGACAACCATTTGGAAGAAAACAAGAGACAATATGACAGATAGTGAAGATCTCTGGTTGTCTACCTTTGAAATATATGCTTTCTTATGTCCCGTTCTGTTCTGTTCTGTTGTTTTTAATTGTATCCCCTTTAAAAAATAAAACTGGGCAGTAGGTTCTAACCTGTGAATTGTGTGTGTGGTAAGTGGGGACCACCACGCAGGCTATAACAGTTCTCAAGTCTTAGTCTTATCTAGTCTGTGACATTTTCTCAGGATTTCTTTATGATGCATTCTACATGTTCTGAACTTGTTAAATTAGCAGAAAGTGCGTGAATGCAACTGGGACACCAAGTTTAACCTTGTATTCCTTCAGGATAGGTAAGAGTTGTTTTCAAGTATCTGTTGTCATCCTTATGGATTCCATCATTACAGGATAAATCTGGGTCTTTACCTACTTTCCCCCTCATCTTGTACATATCTATCAGAGGTAATGTTGAGTGTGTTGTGATTGATGGTGAATATTGAATGATATTGAAGATTTTGTGATCAGTGGCTGCTTGTTATGGTATTTAAGATCTTGCATCAGCTCCTTGAAAAGATTTGGGAAACACAGCCCATTTATTTTCCTAGTGGCTTTGCTTTTGAAGCCAATCTATAAACCCCCTCGAATGGTAGTCACCTGTAATAATTTTGAATAGCACCCCTGAGCTTGCGCTCCCATAAAAGTCTTGCCTGCTGGTTGGTCTTTCTTGTGCTTTCATTGTTGCATGTTATTTCTTTAAGTATAATATTCTTTCTTGCAAAGCTTTTGAGCATTACTTTGTAAAAAGTTTTGGAAAGGTGAAAATGATAATTAAATCTTATCTCCAGTGTAATTTTATGATTACATATTACAATTTTGAAATTGTTGTGGGCCCACAGATGCCCCTTGTGTATCACTGTAGAGAAAGTGCCAAGACCAGGCTTTGTTGTCCAATTATTTTTATATCAACATTTGAACAGATTTTCAGTCTAAGTGGCCATTTACTTGTGCCCATTCTTCTCACCTATGTAGTTAAATGATAAGGCTGAATTCCAGCCACCGTGGATGTGGTGATTGTAATACGGGGTCACCAAACCAAAGCTAAGGTACCAGAAGCCAGGGTATAAAGCCAAGGTATAAATGCTCCTTTTCTCCATGACTGGAACCTACTAACTGGTACTTTGTATGGTCTTTAGGGAATTAAGGACAAATTTGTAGTAGCCTCAATTTTGTGTACTATTTGCTGGGCAAATATCTTCACCTGTGTTCAATGCAATTTTTCAAGCCCTGCTATGTCAGGTATCATGTCAGTGTCTTAGCTCATCAAGATGGCTAAGAAGTGGTTTTTGCTGATTTGAAAAGAGTTCCAGCCATAAGTAAGAGTAGCCTGTGCTGGGAGGCAGGAAGTAGGAAGGGTCTGGCAGCTCAGAGGTGTGGAAAGAGAAGGGCATATAGGACCACAGCCATCTTGATTAGGAGTCCTGGGAACAACCCACTTCAGAGCTGAGGATTTCCAAAGTGATTACTGCTCTAAGGAATACTTTGGGGGAAATTTGGTCATACATAGTAAGAACAGGGGAGACTAAGGGATGAGATCTTGAGTGGCAAAATCAGATAAAAAGGAGTTCTAATAGTCCAGGCAAGTAGGAACAGTTTTCTACCCCTTCTCTTATTCTCTAGGAAGAAATCAGTCTAAAGCAGTGGTGGCAAGTCCATGGTGCACGTGTTATTTGCTTTTCTTTTAAGCCAGAAGATGTTAATGTATGAGTTATTTTTTCTAAACTAAAACCTCAGTGTTCAGGTTTAATGGCAGTGTTGGCACTCTGCAATACGTAAGTGGGTTTTGGGTTGCAGTTTGGGCACTCGTCTCTAAAAGATTCACCACAAGTGTAGAGCAAAAAAAAAAAAAAATGCATGGGACTGGTTAGTAGTTAAAGAAACTAGCTTCACTACTTTCTGGTTGTAGGAGCTTGGGTAACCAGCTGGGGGGTCTCTGAGTCTTCAATTTCTTTTCCACACAATAAAGTCAAGTGTGAGAGACAATTCTTGGTTTTGCTCAGGCCCTTTTTTGCCTTTTTTCTGCTGGGTTCTGTAATTCAGAAAACTACATTTCTTTCCCAGAGTTCCCTGCTCATTGGCTTCCAGATAAACCTGACCAAAGAGACACAGCAGCAGCAGATCATGGAAGAGCAGTCGTGAAAGCCCGGATACTTCACCCTGGCTTCCTTTTCCACTTCTCCCTTCCATTGTCCCTCCATACCCAGGAGTGACAGTGTTTTTCTACTGCGGATAGTGTCAATAGCACTGATTATATTCATAAGATTCGTCTTGCTTATATAACCAGATTTTCACTTTCCTCAGTTGGTAGAAAAAAATAATTATTTCAATTTTCCCGACTACATCCTAGCTAACATGTAAAATGGAAGTACTTTTAAAATTGTGATGTAAATATATGCATATTAGATTATGCTTTTACTTTTTAGAACTGTTACATCTGGGGAGAATTTTAAACTGCAAAACTCTGTGATAGGTTGAGTTGAGTCTAGCTAGTACTGGTTAGTGGGCCCTCTCAGAAACCTGGCAGGATATCTCTTTAGTTTTGGCCTCTCTTCAGTTGAGAAGTCAACAGTTGGTTGTGTGGCAGTCACTTCTCTGTGCCCACATTGTATCACAGGCAGAGGTACAGTTGCATGAATCATACCCTTGTTCTAGGGAGCTTATATCTTTTTAAATTTAGCAGGAAATACCTACCACACAATAATATCATTTGAAAAGAAACAAAGTATGTATGTTTGATAAGGTATTTTTATTTGTATACAGGATACATAAAAACTCTTATGGTCCAATAATAAAAATACCAAGATAAAAAATGAGCAAAATATTTGATGAGACACTTCCTCCCCAAAAAGACATAAAAAAACCCTGCTTAATAAGAATATGAATAGACACTTTACGTCATTAGTCATCAGGGAAACACAAAGCTGCAGTGAGATATCAGCACAGGTCTACAAGAATGACTAAAATGAAAGGAGTGACAGTATCACACAATATTAAGAATGTACAGGAAGCAGTATAAGCAGTTCTGAAAAAATGTGGTTCAGTTTTTTATAAAAATACACACATCCTTATGTCATGACACCCAAATTACACTTATAAGTATTCCCCAAAGAAGAATAAAAATGTATTCACACAAACACTTGTGCACAGGTCTTCACAGTAGTATCATTCACAGTAGCCTAAAAGTAATAATAAATCAAGCATCTATTGACTAATGAGTGGATAATCAAATCCTGACATATCCATCCAAAGGGTAGCACTCAGCAATAAAGAATAAACTACTGATATACGCTACCACATTGATGAATCAACAACTTTGTGGTGAGTGAAACATTTCAGTTACAAAGAGTCCTATTTATAGAAGAAGAGACAGGTCTGATTCCCAGAGCAGAAAGTGTTATCAGTGGTCATCTGTGGCCAAGATTCTTTGTGATGGGTGGGTGAGGAGTGACTGGAAAAGAACACAGAATACTCTTTGTGATGATGAATGTGTTCTGTAGCTTGATTTTGGTTATTTTTATGTAGATGTATGTATTTGTCGAAATTCATTGAACTGTATGATTAAATGCATGCATTTTGTTGTTTATAAACAATATCTCAGTGAAGCTGATTAAAAATATAGGGATGATAATATCTACTTCAACCTTTTGAACCGATTAGATGAGAAAAATAGATAAACCATTAGCTTGGCTTATATAAAGACATGTGTTGCATCCATGTGCATTCATCAAAACCCAGGGAAATAGCGTAGATGCCAGAGGCAGGAAAAGAAGACTTTGTAGCTGTATCTAGATTTTCCTGGAGTTTTTGAACTTTGACTAATACCTCAACCTATAAATAAGTAACTTGTTGAAATCGTCAATTTTCCTAATTCCATTTTTATGACTTTCCTTGAAGCCTCCTGGCTGACTGTGCCCTTACTTTTCCACATTGGCTTGTGGTTCTTGGGGATAGTATAGAACAGAGTGCCCCTCATGGTGACTTGGATTCTGAGCCACTCTGGACATGTAGAATCCAGCGATGAGCATCCCAGACCCACTCCAGGGCTTACAGCACACCATGTGGCCATGGGGCCAGACAGAGTGAGGCTTTTATTAGGGGCTCTTTATGAAAAATGAAACATTTGAAATGAAATATATGAAATTAGATGTTTTTTATTATTTTTTCTTTTTTATTTTAAAGAGAATAAAACAAAACAAACAGAACAAAGCAAATCAGAATAGAACAATGCAAGCAACACAAGACTTAAAAACAAGACAACAGGAAATCAACAGTGGCTACCATAATGTCTCTTGTTTTCTTTGAAATAGTTGTCCATATCTTCACACACAACAATATCAAACATAACTAAATAGTATAAAACCAATCAAAAGAATGAAAGCATTACAGGACTTCAACACCAGATAACAGGAAATGAACAATGGTTCCTATAATGTTTCGTTTTCTTCAAAACAGTTGTCCATACTATCACACATAATAAAATCAAACAAAACACAACAGAATAAAACTGATTAAACAAATGAATTAAAACATTATAGGACTTCAAAACAAGATAATAGGAAACCAACCATGAATACCATAATATATCCCATTATGTTCAAAATAGCTGCCCATACCATCAGACACAGTAAAATCTAACAAAACAAGACAGAACAAAACCAAGCCTAACACAATTGTGAAAACAATACAAGAGTTTAAGCCAAGACAATAAGAAGTTAACAGTGTCACTACCTTCTCCTCCCAGGTGTTTCCTCCCCTATCACTTTTATGATATATATTGTGCTTTTTTGTTCCCTCTAACTCCTTCTGTTTTTTATGCTAGGGTTCACCCATACGAGTTCAAACTGTTTCACCCATGAACATGATCTGCAGTTGCATCCATTTACCTACAAGAACCTCAAGATTATTCTACTTTATCGTTGGGTAGTTTTCCATGGTATGAAAATACCATACCTTTCTTATCCATTCTGTGGTTTATGGGCAAGTTACTCTTGCTTTTTTTCTGATCTCCTGTTGCATGGAACAATTGTTTTTTTACTTTGATTTTCAGTCTATAAATTTCCCTTCAAGTTAAATGTGTCTCTTTAAAAAAAATTTTTTTTTATTAATTTTAAGGTAGTAAAATACAACAGAATAGGATGGAATAAAGCCAACTGAGACAGTGTAGTGAAATTGGTACAGAACTTCACAGCAGGTTACTGGGATAACAGTAATAGGTACCATAGTATATCTCGTTATCTTCACAATAGTTGTTCTTTCAATCAGGTATACCAAAATCAAAAGGAATACAGAATATTATAGAACTTATCAAAACAGAATATTGAATAGAGGAATACTATTAATCAGGACAAAGCAAAATGGTGATAAAAATATTTGCCTTCAAAGAAATGATAGAAGGAAATCCCCCTTATTTGCTATGTTACATACAGTCAACCTCCCAAGAGGTGCTCAGATCTCTGGCTCCCACTTGCAAATGGGGGGAGGGGATGGGATATGGGATGTTTGATTCCCAGCCCTCACGCTTGTAGAGTCACAGCCATTTACCACGGCGCCTGGCTGATTGCTAGACTTCCCAGTGCCCTCAGTTCCAACATGGTGCGGATCTCAGGAGACTCTGCTTCCCGCTCTGGGGTGGCTGCGGCTTGCCCGACCCCACAGCCACTTACCAGGGCAGCTGGTTGCTCGCTTGGTTATCCAGTGCCCTAGATGTTTTTTATTTTAACTGGAGAGTTAAAGAAATGGTTTAAAAAGATGAGACTATTACCATATTGGTAGCATATGTTGTGGTTGCCAAAAAGTAATGTAATTTTGAGTGAAAAATCTAGGTTTTTTTCTACTTCTGTTATATTTTTAAGCATAAAAACAGATTTAGAAAATGCACACTGTTGAATTTTATCAAATAGCCAAACATATGTTAGGGTTTGTGTTGGGTTGCTGGTGGAACAAGTCTACAATGGGTGAGCCAAGATGTACATCTGTTTATTTTTCTTCATTTTATCATCTGAAAGTAGAAAGCTAGCAGGTAAGATAGAATATCTCTACTATTCTCTACATATGGCTCCCATTTATGGGTCCAAAGTGGCTGCTCTTGGTCCAGCTATTGCATCTCATCCCAGTTAATGTGAAAGACAAAACAGGAACTCTAACACATAGTCTTCCCTTTTGAGAGTAGCACTTCAGGGCCACACATAATACTTCTGATCATGTCTTATTAGCCAAACCTAATTTCTGGGGCACACCTTATGGAAAGGAGTCCAGAAAGATTAGTCTATTCAAATGGTGGTGGTATACCCAGCTACAATGGGGGATATTATTGTTAAAGGAGGAAGAAGACCATAGATACAGGGAGACATCTAGTTAGGAGACATCTCTGACAGTGGGGGAGACTTAAGGAAAATCAGGTTTTAGCATTTGGTTCAGATGTGCTGTCCCCTCCTGGACTGGTGTGAAAGAGATTGGAATCATGGAAACCAGGTGTGAGGTCGACTTGGGTGTTCACATGTGCTAAAGCAGTTGGCTGATCCCAAAAAATAACTCAGATAATGGAGGAGGTAACCTAAGTCAAAGTGAAGTGGAGAAGGTAGTTTCATGGAAAACTCCAAAGTAGAATAGAAATGCTTACCCTGACTCAGTCAGGAAAGTTGGGAGAGAAAACCAATTTTTAGTAAAAACACTGCTTCTGATAAAGATAGTTTTTCAATTACTCTGAATCATAATTTAGATGTGAAATAAAATATGGATTGGTGCTTCATCTGTGCTGAGTACCTGAGTTGATTCTAAACTTTCAATGTTTTTATTTTTTCCTACATAAACACACTTACAAACACTATGAGAGCTCCAAACCTGTAAGTTTTGACATATTAAGTAGAATGGTATTTGAAAGGCATACTCATAACTGCGTACATAATTTTCATTATACTTCATTTCCTGTTTTTAGAGAATATGCAATATGGATTCACCTTCTAACTACTACCAAAAATACACATTGGCTTAGTTGATACCTAGTTTTTGCTCATTAAACTTTGAAACCAGAGCTTTTAAAGATAGAAGTATTAGAAATTTCGTTTCTTTTCTTTTCTTTTCCTTCTTTCCCTTCCTTCCTTCCTTTCTCTTTTCTTTTCTTTCTTTTCTTTTCTCTTTTCTCCTTCTTCTTCTTCTTCTTCTTCTTCTTCTTCTTCTTCTTCTTCTTCTTCTTCTTCTTCTTCTTCTTCTTCTTCTTCTTCCTTCCTCCCTTCTTCCTTCCTTCCTTCCTTCCTTCCTTCCTTCCTTCCTCCCTTCTTTCCATCTTTTTATCAGAAACTTCCTTCAACTTTGAGGTCAGCTGAAACAAATTACATAACAAAACAGTTTTTTTCTCCCTATTGATATTTAGGTAATGATCTCCAAAGCAAGCTATAGTTTTGTAAATTTTATATAGGCAGTCCTTCTACATTATTTGGATTTTAAAATGTTGAGAGAGGTTCAAAAATTTCATTCAAATAGGTGACTATTTCTGAAATAGCTGAATGGCCTCAAACAGTTTGCAATTGGTTAGTAAAGAAATACTGAGTGGTTTTCCAAAATAATGAAAGATTTGCCTAAATATAGTCTGGATTTACAGTTTCCACCTCTGGATTAGGTGTTGCCTGAGCGCATACAGTTGCACATGTATGTGTGCATATGTGTGTGACATGAAGATTATAAATCACCACATTAGCTTCACTTGACATTTCCATCCAGCTTCTAGACAACACAAAGTGAGCAGTCCTTCTCACCCTGGAGAAGAAGGTGCATAGCTGTCTGTTACAAAGTACTGTCCTTTGTGGTAGGACAGTACATTCTTTTCTTTTGTTCTTTTATTCAACATTTCTTTGAATGGCAGTGGAGATAATTCTTAAAGAAGTTTGGTGGTCAGTTGATTGTATTTGAGCCAAGAGATTGACATTTTTGTGAGCATCCTGTCTAGGAAGATTGAACCTTACCAATAGGGACTGGTGGCTCTTCTGATACTAAAAAGAACTCTATTTACAAGGCAGGCAGAGATAAAAAAGGCTGATGTACAAAGGCATAACTATCTTTCTGGATTCAGTGGCTGTTTCCTGCTTAATTTCTTTTTCTGTTTCAAAATAATCATAGGTATCAGACTACATTTTGAGGTAATGACTTGGAAAAATTCATTATAAAATCATTTTGAGTTACTCAGGGAAAATTCAGAACCTCAAAACTATTGCCTCTCCCTCCTACTAAATTCCAGCAATTTTTGTCCATCGTGGACAATTCTTGAATTTAGAGTATTAATGAGGTCTTTGAACTTGCTTCCCCTTGCCACAGTGATCTGAGCAATTGATTCTAGATTGGTTATTTTCTTATCTCCAAGGAAAGAAAAATCAATAATAATTGGTTAAATTCCTTTTCAATACTAGTAGTTTGGCTGTAAGGATATTTGAAGTGGTAGTTTAAAACATTTTAATGGCAACGTGGGTGCACTAAAGTATCACAGCAGAAATGTAGTCAGGCACAGAATTTAGTTGTTAAAAGAATGTATTTTTTGGCGTCCATTCTATATCAGGAAATGACTATAGCATATCCTTCTGTAGGAATTGTACATTTCAGAAGAGTAGTACCATATTTAGTTTAAAACATCAGCTTTCTTTGGAGTGAATGCATGTGGTAAGTGCACATGCACACACATATGTGTGTGTGCCTCATGCTTGTGGGTGAGCACCTAGCAATGAACCGCCCCTAAACCACAAGTCTGATTTAAGTTGATGTTAGTCATTTAATTGCAAGCACTGGATAAGTTGTATTAAAGAAGGATAGGGGAGCATTCTGATCCCTGCCGCCAAGTGAGAAGGAAGTAGCTCACCAATAGCGATGCAGAAATCAACAGCTCATAATTGATATTAGATTGGGTTTGGCAACAGTGAAGCCTGGGTGTTTAATCAGTTGCATATGAATGTGGATGTCTTTCATACCAACTATTCCTCACAAAGACCTAGAGCAGACACTACGACAGTTCGTACACGTCATCATGCTGGGGAGGTTTTGAGAGCAACATTCTTGGAGGGCTCATCTGTAATGGGCATGAGACAACTTCTGAGATATAAGTAAATCCACCTGGCAATATGTTTTTGAGCATGTGTAAGTATTTAGAACTGTCTTGCTATAAGTGTCATTATACGAATGTATGTCCTTGCTGGAAGTTTCGTGCCTGCACACGTGAAGAAGTCATCGTGGAATTGATGTGCTAGAGCTGACTCCTATTAGCTTACTGGAGCACAACTTAAGAATTTTTTTATTTGCAAAATAGCTGTTAAACACAGACATTGTCGAAATTAAATTCTACATGCTTATAAATAAGTTTTTATTAAAAACAAAAGCAATAAATGTTCCAAACTCATCCTTTCCTGTTTAATTTACTGTATTTCACTGTGATACACACCCCTGTGTGTCCTCACGAGTACTGTTCCATGTTTAGTGTATGCGTTGCCAAAGGGGGCACTCTCCTCAGGCACTGTATTGTGAATGGCGTCTGCCGTACATGGAAACACTATATGATGTTGCCTAATGTACATCTTTTCCCAGCTCTGTATTTGGTGGCATCTGCTTGGCAACTTGACACAAGGTAAACAGAGAGCCAGGACATCTCCTTTTCTGGGAGACATTTTAAAAAAAGATGAAATGCCAAAGTAGGTTAAAAATTCAGAGTGCATTTTAATATTTGTATGAAGTAAGAACACATTCTTAATATATACCATAATGTACTGTGGTTCTGCTGTTTGCAAGATGATTTTAAATTTTAGAAAAAAGTGTTAATTCATACTACACTAAATGATGGGTGTTTTTGGATGTTAATTAGAGAAAGCAGTTAAGTTGGTTACTTGCAACAGTCTTGGTTTGTCTGTGATGTTATCGCTTCATTTTCAGAAAGCAAAAATTTAAAATAGAAGCTCTTTGTGAATTCAAACCTAGGTTACTTGGTACTTCTAGTCAGTTCCAAGAGAGGCTGTCTCATAATTGCTGATGTTTCATCTGTAAAGTGTTGATGATGATGATGATGATGATAATAATAATAATAATAGTATTATTCACTGTAAAAAGTTAAGCTGAGTGCTTGGTAGAACTGCTTACAGAACTGAGAACTGGTCAAGTTATCTATAAATGGCAGTTATTAGAAATTAGAAGTTATTTTAAATCCTTTAAAAATCTAGAGCAACTCCCTGAAGTAAGAAGCGTATTAATCCCATTTGACAGATGAGAAAATAAGTAATGACCCAGTCATTTGCCTAATGCCATATAGCTGGCACATGGGGACGTGGAAATTGAACTGAGCTCCGAGTTGAAAGTCCGTGCTTCAGTATCTCAACACTTCATGTGTGTATTCTTTCAGCATCCTTTGCAAGACACCCAGTAGGCATTTAATAAAAAATGTTTCCTAACAGTGTTTATTGTGTTTTCTCTAAGATGATCAGACACATTTTTTAGCTCTAGGTCACACACAAAAAATGTTCTTTCTTTTGTTGAGAGGGTTTTAAAGAGAACAACTATCTACACAGAGGTAAAGACACTACTCAGTATGAGAAATCTTGGAGTAATCTGCAGTATGTTTACGAAATTAAGTGTAGGATGATTAATCTACACGTGTATACGATTTTCTTTTTAAGGTTGATTTTTTTTCTCTGCCTCCATCTGGTATGCTATTTAGAGAACTTTTGTTTCAGTACCTTGTGTGTCTGTATTTATGAAATTCTTCCAAAGAAGCTTTATGATCCAGCAATGTGGACACTGTTCCTCCTAATAGGATTTACCTTTACGAATATCTGAAAATCTTTCTTGGAGAAGATTAAATTGTTTAGCTCAATATTTAATCTGTTACTTCCTTTCTAAAGACACCCCATGGACTTTGTCATGCATTGGTGATAGAAGGCGTATTGATCTGTCATAAACACACATTCACATACAAAGAGGGAATGGGCAGCATGACCTCCCCCTTCCCCACCTTATAATTAAATTTTGATTCGAGCTACTTTTGATTAATCTTATTTGTGAGTGTGAGAATTCAAGGGGACTGCTAAGTTTCTAAAATTGTTGGGCATTGGTCTCTGGTGGATGGCTCAGCTAAAGAACAGTATGATTGCGTTTTTATGGTTTTCAGATATTTAATAGCTTCTTCCTGTCATTTTCTGAATGACTGAATACAGTTCAGCCCTCTGGGAGCAGTGCAGCATCTGAGCTGGGAAGATGAGTGAGGTCTGTGTACTTGACTGATTGCCTTAGTCTTAATTGTTCTCTTAATTAGCTGCAGTAGCAACTGCATCTGGGGAGAGATCACAGTATTGGTAAACAGCTCCACCTTGGAGCTCAGGGTAATGCCTTTTGGAATCTTGACAGTGAGCAGCTCACATGCTTGCACCTCCCAGACAGGGACCTGCCAAATCCGTAGCCCCCAAGGCCAATGTGCCCCTCTTGCGATCTGTCACTCCGACCCTTGAGAAACAGGCCTCTGCCCATTTGTCCTTAAACAAATTAAATTTTAATATGCAAAGAGCTGGCTTTATTGGGCTGGGTGGACAAACATGAAAACAAAAGGAAGTGCATGAGGAGAAGGGTGCTCTGGGTGGGAAAGCAGAGGCTTGAGAGCAGGGTTGCAGCATGGGAGGGTCAGCTCCTCTTCAGCCCTGTGCGCTTTGCAGAAAGCAATCATGGGTGGGCTCTGCTCAGCTGTCTCTGAGGTGTGGCACGGACCCCGAAACCTGGCTCACCCACTCTTGTTCCCTACCTCGGGTTTCTTCGTCTTTGTGTTTCTCCACTGAGGTGTTGTAGTTAGACCTGAAACGTCCCCCACTCTGGTTACCAGACGGAACAGTTTATTTAGTTTGAGGAGCTTGGAACCTGAAGAGTAAGCAGCTCAGCTCATTTTCTATGTGACAGCACATTATTGTCATGAGGATCCAACTGAGGTTTCTCCGAGGTGGTAGAACCAGTTCAGACTTGCATTCATGTGCAGAATGGAAAGAAAATTAGGCGGCAAATTGCAAGGTCAGCACTTAATAAATATTTCAAAAGGCTACATAAAGTGGCAAGAAATTGGTATGGAGATGAGGTGTGATCTCGAGAATGAGATGAATCAATTTTCTGTATTTTGAAAAAACAAAAATATAAAGAATTTAGTGCTGTAAGACTTCAGAACAGAACAAATCTGTGAGATCTCAGACAAATCATTTACCATCTCTGTGTAGGATATCCCTTCAGTATAAATGGGCCCTACTTATTCCACACACTTGCTGTGCAAATCAAATAAGATGATAGTCAGGAGCTTGCTTTGAAAATAAAATGTGTTATTCAAAACAGGACTTACATAATTGTGATTATCCACATTCTGAAGTCAAATCGTACAGCCCTCATGACCACAGGTGTATTTTTATTGCAGGAAAAGTGAAAGAGCAACTCAGCTTTGGTGCCATTTCATGCACTTACGTGCATGGATATACAATAGAGCTCCTGTCTCTTTGCTTCTCCAGAAAATGACCTGACTCTTAATTCAATAGGTTTGACTTTTTCCTCAATGAAAAGAACCCCTCTTCTCTTTTGAAGGCTGCCTCTGAGCCTGCACTAGTAGATGCTCAGAGAAAGGCAATGCCTGGTAATTAGAATGAGTTAAACTGTGCTGTGGCTTGAAGGAATGTGTCATATCGGGCTCAGGACAGGACTGAAAGCCAAAGTGTTATATACTGTGGTTACTAAAATGGTACAGCAGCCAGGTGTGGTGGCACACATCTGAATCCCAGCACTCAGGAGGTTGAGGCAGAGGATTGCTCTGAGTTTGAGGCCAGCCTAGGTTACATAGTGAGATTGAGGTGAGTCTGAACTGTACAACAACACAACGTCTCAAAAAAAAAAAAATGACAGACATGCTTCTTGTCAAAAATGTCATCAGTATGTTAACTTTGAGGTTATGCTAATAGTGAAATGACTATGCTCTAGTCACTGGAAGTCCTCCTCTCACCTGGATTCTTACCTACCCAGTATAGTGTCTCATGGCTTGTCTTCTCCTTTCAATCAGGAGCTGCTTTTCATAATGGCAGAGCGCCACTTACTTCAGCTATTTTTGTAGTCACAACTGGTAAACCCCTCTCATGCTTTCCTTGAACCAAGAGGCAAATCACAAAGTTTGAGAATAGGAACATTGATTAGTAGATAAGTGGTCATCTGTGCAATAATTAGCCAATAAAATGGAACCCATTAGAAGCACTTGTACAATTGTTGTCAAGATTTTCATTATCAGAGGCAGCTTGTAATACCTTCTGACTGGGAGTAGTTCTGTGTTTCTGCTATGCTTGACTTCAGGTGGAGTCTGGGGTGGAGTGCTCTGTCTAAATATGCCTCAGAAAGGCATAGTTTGTTGTCATGGTTCCATCCCAACACCCTTTCCCTTGTTCTTCTCTATAGTAGAGGTAAAAAATGTAAATACTAAATTTCTTCACCTTTTCTTTCCATAAAGGGTAGTTATGCATGTAACATAGTTCTATCTAGAGGGAGATAAGTAGGAATCTTTCATCAGCTGCATTGGAGATGTTCTGTGAACACGTCTTCTTTTCTGATCAAAAGAGGAAAAATTGCAGTGGGTTCAATCTTTCATTCTTTTCCTTTTCTTCCTTTCAGATTCAGAATGCCATGCTTGGCAGAGTATCAGCCATGTGCTATATATTCAATAACCGGTCACCACGTTAAGAATGGTGAAGGAATGCACCACTGGTGGACCCAAGAATGCAATGAGGGAACGCAAACAAAACAGCAGTAGCAACCGCCTAACTGCACTCCTTACCATGTGAGAAAAGTGAATTGCTGTTTACACAGGTCAGCAGCGTTAGAGTTTCTGTTCCGTAGAGCTGCAAACATTTTCAACCAGTGAGAAGGGCTCTGCGAATGTGAGGAACACGGAAAGCAAGTAAGTGGTCTCTATAGAGACTGCTGCTTCTTACAAACTACTTTCTCCTCCAGAGCCAACTTGTGCTTGGTAATGAAGGGCAAGAAAAACTATGCCAAGTCTGACCCTCTGTGTGTTATTTTTTAAATAAAGCTTTATCAGAACATAGATATATTATTTATTTGTTTACATATTACCTATGGTTGCTTTTGCTCCACAATGGCAGAATTGAGTCCTGTAGTCTCAACACATTGTAAGAGGCTGTAGGGAGGAACTGTTTAAATGACTTGTCTAAAATCATTTGAACCCTGTGATAAGGCAACTTTCCCCCAGAACTTTTAAAAACAGTCAAGCTGTTTGGCATAAACTTTTAGGGAATGCCTTTGTTGACGTGAGGAAGGTCTGCTGGTGCGCATAAAAATTAAGTGAGGATTTTCATCAGAAACAAGGATGCAGCCTTCTGGAAGGTTCAGTGCCTAGGTGTGGGAGTTCACACCTTTAGGCCAGGACCTGGCAGGCCTGTCCTCTGCTGCTTTCTGGTTAATATCAGCTTCCAGTAACAATGCGTTCTTACTGGATGCCTGTGTCTGGTCTACTCTAAGCAGGGTCCATCCACCTTTACTCCTTTGGAAAAATATTTTCCATTTCTGGGGAGCTGTCTTGAAAACGTTCAGCCTTATAGAGTGCTGCTTCAGTGAGTGTGTTAGTAGAATAGCTGAGTTGTTAAGTGTTTGTCCATCCATGAGTGCAATTTCTGGGGGCATTTAATGACTGAAAGGAAGAAATCTCTCAAAGCAACAGGCAACTCTGAAAGTTACGCATTCATGAAAACAGACACAAAGTCTACCGTTCTTACCAACGCCCTGGTTCTATTGCCTTTCTCCACCTCAGGCCCCAGATCCAAATCAAGTGTTAGTATTGGAGAAATACTCGTTCTTTCTTTGATTTTACTTCAGTCTAGGTGGTAACCAACATATTGCTTTTTCTCCCTCCACTTCCTTAAATATATATTGATATATTTATAAATATATTTATGCTCTTCTTTTGAGAAGAGAAATGAAACAGGCAAAAGTTAAGTACAGGATTTGATGTGGTGTGTTTACCTTATTTTGCCCTTTCACTCTCTTCTCTTAGAGATGGAAAGGTAGAAAATCAAAACAAATTAAAGAATAGAATAGAGGAAAGGACAACTGTAGAAATACAAAGATGAATTGATCTAAGCAGTGTTGGGAGATAATCTATTAAGAGTTTCAGTCCATTAGTGATTTGGGTTTTGTTTCAGAAGAGCAAAAGAAAGACCCTAAGCTTCCAGAGAGAATGTACAAAATGAAACTCCTGCCTGTCAAAGCAAAACTAGCTGGAGAAACAGTCAAGCTTCCACGCATGAAAAATACTTAGCCAAATAAGACCTTAGGTCATTCCTGGCCTTGGAAAAAGAAAGGATCAGATAACATGAGTGTTGCCTTGTGGCTTGGAGGATGGTGGAATCATCAGTCTCCTGGATTCAGGAATCTGGGTTCGAGTTTCATGTGTAAGTCTGATACCCACGGGCCTGTTAGCATGTTGACCCTGGAAAACTGCAAACATTCTGCCTGTTAGAGCACTGTTCATGGCTTATCATGGCCCCTTCTCCCTCCCTGAAATGTACACCTTTTCACGAGCTAGAGAGGCGGCATGGCCTCTATCATTTACCCCTGAGAAAAGACAGACCTATAGGTGACACCAGGGGAGATAGGTTCAGTGGAGCTGGGCTTGAACCTTAATCTGAGCAGCCCTCCTCTTCCTGTTACAGAAACTGTCTCTGGTGGGGGAGAAATTAATGATTGGTGTAAACCATAGGAGTTTAACCTGTGAAGAAAGCAGGCACTCAAATACCTGTTGAAGTTCCCAAATAGTTAGGTTAACCTCAGCCCTCCAGATTACAAGTCTGTAAAGCCTTAAATAAGAAGCATAGGTGGGAGCAGAGTATTTGTATCAAACTATTGCAATTCCTACCTCAACCACAGAATGTCACCTTTATATCACATACCTCTCTACATAACAGCATTTTGTGGGTGGTAGAAAAAGGGGCATTTTCTTAAAGGAGCTACTTTAAAAGCCCAGAGTGATGCCACCAATGCTTCAGCAAATCAACTCCCAACCTGTGGAAACCATAGGCATTTAGAAAATTTCCTTTCTTGCCTTTGCCACTTTCCCCAAATACTAATATTTACAATGTCAAGGAATTATGTGCCAAATTTTCTTAATTTCTTCTTTAACGCAGGGTTTTATAAATCACACATTTCATTTTTTAAAAGGTCTGAACTTTTGTATTTAAATTATATTTAATCTACAGCCCAAATGATGCAAGTTTAGAAATTCTTAAGTACTTAATACTGCAATTCATACAAAATTCTTTAAAGAAGAAAGCATAAACATCAGTTGTATTAGTGGTTTGGGCACAATGAATTTTCAGACTAAAAAGTGAAGACCAGGGCTGTGGAGGAAGAGGTTTGTTTAGAGAGGTCAGGTTATACTGGAGGGTGATGGTGCAAGGAAGGGGAGCACAGGAGGGTCCTGGTGGGGACAGCAGGAAGATACACAGGTTAAACCAGGACTAATGGAAGTGTCAATCACAAAGGCATCCAAACAAGTGCTTTGGAGACGCAGTGTGTATAAATCCTCCTTAGCGTCTAGCTTTCTGAAAACAGAATTATGTTGCTTTTGTAGGAAAACTCAAAGAGCCATCAAGTCATGGGAATTGTTGAATTCAGAAGTGTCGGGAGGTTATGGGCCGCTGGAGGTACCCAGGGCATGTGGCACTTTGTGTGAGTGGCTGTAGTCTTTGCTTCTCGTATGCTTTTATTTTACTTTGTTTTGTTGGGTTGGAGACAAAAGTGTCCAGTGTCAATGTTTGACCCTCTAGGATGTGACATGAAGATTATTGTAAAAGAGTTATTTCCTGACAAGCGCTTAGGTTTATCCTTTCTCCTCTTTGGAACATCTCAGCCAACAGCCACTCAAATTAGGGAGACTTCCCACCCCAACTCTTGAGCCTTTCCTTGCAACTGGAATTCACGGCCTTTTTTGGGCGTGCTTTGTTCATTCCATAATTGGATTCTTAATTCAGCAGTAGCTCTGGCCAATAGCTATTAATTATCACTTTGCTCTCCTCTTCCCATAGCAATTATTAATTGAAGTGCCCAGAGAGTCATAATGAGAAATTAAAAGCTGTAATAATATTTTAGAAAGCAATGTCCCTTGGTCTTGCAGGTCTTCATTCTACTCCAAAGACAAAGTGAGGATCACTTGTTTAATGTACGAACTCTCTCTGAGCTCCTTCTAGGGATAAAGCCCAGGAATCCAACCGGAAGGCACCTGCTGCAGGAAGGAACTTAAAATCATAGAGTGAACTGTTTTTGATCCAACACTTGATTCCTATTGTTTCTCTTTGCTCAGCCAGTGCCATTCTGCAGTGGAGTGGGGGTGGGGAGCAGGTCCAACTTTCCTTTCCACCTTCATTACCCCACTGTTCCCTCCCACAACCTTAAGGGGCACTCAGGTTAATTGCTTCTCTCTGTTTCTATGGTAACCTTGTATAAATCTCTATTATAGAACTAATACTTTATTATTATCATTTAAAAAATCTCAGCTACTTCTCCCACCCTCAATAAGTTTTTCCAGGATAAAAATAATCTCTTTTTTGTCTATGGAATACATAACACTTGACTCAGATCCTAGCTACCTATTAGCTTTTGGTCAGGATTGGGTGCAGGCTCAGTTCTAGGAAAAACGTTAGAGTCAGGATAGGGAAGACAAGTGTAAGACCAAAGAGCAGGCCAGACAGGGCTCTGGCATTGGCCTTGTGTGGAGGTCAGTTAGCTCAGTCCGTTGTATTGAACCAGCCCACTTCACTGCATACTGCAGAGTGCAGGAACATTTGTGCTCAATCCACTCATCATCTCCAGGTTCATCAGAGACTCTTTCATGCTCTGTCACATTCCCTGTGCCTCTAATCCCTCGGCTCCGAGCTCCAGATCTATATATCCACCTAGGGCTTTCTTCCTTTTCATGTAGACATGATTTTCTGGCTCTCATCTGTAGCACTCTCCCTGGATATACAATGACATTTCACGCTCGACCCTGGTATCCAAGGTTTCACTTTTCTGTCTGTCACAAAGTACTTACCAACTTGGAACTCAAAGTGGCTGGCTGCTCTTATGATTCTAAGGAATCCATAATTCTTTTCTATCTCCGAATTTCCTTTTTTTATTTTAAAGAGAAGAAACAATAAAAACAATGACACAGAATTTCAAAACAAGAGAAAAGGGGATTAACAATGGTTAATATAATATATATTGTTATCTTCCAAATAGTTGTTGAGATGACAAGATATAGGTATGAAAAACTGATCAAACAATATAAGCACAAACATTTTCAATGAACTGGAAGAAATTAGTAGTGTAATTATGTTAATATATATCTATATATATCTATATATATCTATATATATATTCCTTCTTTTCTCTTTTGCCCCATCCTAATTGTTCTTTCTCTTTGAGCAGTTTCTTTTCCTTTCACAGTATCTATCGTACATTTTGGATCTTATTTACTCTTTCAGTTTCTTACACGATGTAGACTATATGATGTTTACACATGTGAGTCTGATTTACTTCACTTATAAGTATGGTCTCAAGTTGCCTCCATTTACCTTTAAAAGCCTTGAGTTTATCGTTCTGTATAACCGAGTAGTACTCCACTGTATAAAAGTATCACATCTTTTTTACCCATTCCTTGGTTGATGGACTTTTGGGTTGTTTCCAATATTTAGCTATCATGAATTGTGCTGCTATAAACATTAGTTCACATATGTCACTGTGGTATGGTGTTTTTAATTCTTCGGGGAAGGTATCCAGAAGCTGAATAGCTAGGTTGAATGGGACCTCTAATCCTAGTTTTTTGAGGCATCTCCACACTGATTGCCGCAGTAGTTGTACCATTCTACACACCCACCAACAGTGGAGAATGGTTCCTTTTCCCCTACAGCCCTGCCAGCATTTGCTATTGGTTAATTTCTTGATGATAGCCATTTTTCTGGAGGGAAATGGAATCTCCGTGTTGTTTTAATTTGCATTTCTCACTGACCAATGATGTTGAATTTCCTTTCTTAATATGTAGATGCCATAATGGCTCCAGCAATATTGTTGCTTTGATTTAAAACATAAAGGGCCACTCATGGTGCAGTTTAAGTATCTAGCATGTACAACCAATACGGAACAATTTTGAAGAAACTTTAGATTGATAGGAGGAAGAGAAAACTTGTGACTGGGAGCCAGTGAATAGGAGTTGGTTTTGGGGAAAGGCTCCATTGCAGGGCAGGAGGGGGCTGAAAGATGACTGCTACCCATGTACTCTGAACCATCTCAGAGGCCAGTGTGAGCAAGACTAAGACCTTCATTTAAGCTGCTGGAAAAAATAATTCTCTCTTTCTACTGGTTTGTGGTTATAATTTAAGCCAGGAAGAGACCACCCCAATCAAAGGGCTCCTAGGAGTGTAGTGCACAGTCATGATAGCAGACACCAAGGCAGTATAGATAGCCAGCCTTGGCATCCTTCAGGGAGCAGGACTTTGTACATCTCAACACTTCACCAACACATACCTTTCCAGCTTACACCAGGTTCAACTGTTATTTTTTTCTGTCATTTGCAACCAGATATGTTCCAACTAACACAACAATTTTTGGAAACATTTCTGAATTTGATATGGAAAGGTCCAGGTTTACACAGTACCTCTCTCCTTTATCAGCTGTCTGTTTAGCTTAGCACCTATCTTAGTTTCCACATCTGGAATATGTAGTGAATAATCTCCATATCCCAGTGGTATCAGTCAGTGTTCTTTGTACTAAGAAGCTGCAAATGACTCAAGCAGAAAAACGATTCATTGGTAGGATAGCAGGTAAGTCACAGAACTGGGCACAAAGACATGAAGAGAAACTGACCACCCAGGACTTTAGTTAAAGTGCAGCTGAAAGGATAGTCCAGTTAAGACACTGATACCTCGGAAGGCCTCACCATGTGACAGCCTAGCTGTTGGGTAGCGCATGGCCCATGGCTCCATTCCTTTCACTGTTACTTGTTCCACACTTGAAGCCGGCTGTGCTGTATATCTCATTCGAATAGACGATGGAGAATTCTGCAGGGGAAGAGGACTTGGGCATCGAGCAGCCCACAATAAGGAAAGTTCATGATGAAAGAGTTACCAAGAGAATTACAGGAAGTCATGGCTGGAAAGGTCCATTGCCATCTCAATAAGTGCTTAGCTTCTCTTGCTTTCTTCCCATTTCTGATCAGTACTGACACTACCACTCTCATTGACCTCTCTTCTCTGTCCCCAGAGAACCGAGTCTGACCAGGCCACTGCCTGTCAGACAGATCTAACAGGCCACTGTAAGTTGAACAGCAAATTTCTTCCTCTGTAAACCAAGACACTTAATGACTTTTCCTCTCAGTGAGATCTGCATTCTTCCAAGCTTGCCTTTGCTGCAGCTAGCTGCAGCTACTCCACTAGGCTGCTCTTGAGTTGATAAGTCAGCATCTATGACATCTTGTCCCTAAAAGTGCCTAGGATATACTCTAGCAAATTCCAGGTGATCACTGAGTCAGTGTTTATTTATTAGCTGGTCTACAAGTAGGACTGATTGGAGACTATTCCAAGAAGACCATACAAAATAGCTAGTGCCAGTAATCTTGTCTCATATATATAAATGTTTCGCAAGTATTTATTGACTAGATGGGTAGATGGTACTGGTTTACATATAGCTGGTGGACTCCAGCACCCTTCTATGGCTCTGCCGTTGCTGTTTATTCATGCGGTGATGCATGTTAAATACCTTACTCATTGCTGCTAGATCAGTGTAAATGATCATGCTGAGGTCTGTCCCATCTTAGGTGAGAAGTGAAGTGTACACTGGGGAGTTGAATAACTCTCTTTGCAATGGGCAGGCTTTCCAAAATATAGGCATCTGACAAGACCCATTATATGCTGGATGCTAATGTGCAAAGATGGTAGAAATACAGCCTGTGTCTTGAAGATTGGACCCAGTGAAGTAGTAAAACCTGCTTCTTGGATGGTCTGAAATTATCTTTAGCAAAGATTTATCTTTGGGAAGCATTAAATAATAGGAGAAAAAGTTTTTATATATTGGGGTAGGTTTTAAGTTCCAGAGACTTCTCTGAGAGAAAGTATTTCTTAACATTTCTTTTCTATAATTCAGGCCAAGGCTTACCCAGACCACAGAGTCTTTCTTATTTTCTGACATCTCCAATATCTTTCAGGGTAGCCTGTTGCCAAAGTCATAGAACCTGACCTTGCACAATGCTTTTCACTGCCACGTATCAGTAACTCATGTCCAAGTGCATGTATGTGTCCATGTGTGTGCGTGTCCATGTGTGTGCATGTGCATATGTGTGCATGGTTATGAGTGGAGGTGATAAGTGCAGTGGCAGAGGTATGGAAACCAGTGTTAGATAAAAAGGAGGATGGGGAGATGTGTAACATAGCTCTTCATCCCTTAGCTCACCATCAGTGACTCTGTTAGTTCTTTGTATGCCTAAGTACTTGGCATTAAACTATTACTGAGACCTTTCAATGTCCAAGGATCTGCAGGCCTTTTTGTTCCAGAAGTTTTGAGTGTCGCAGGTGGAGTAGCTAGGAAGATGTGTGAAAGGAGATTCTTTTTCAACTCATTTCCCCTTTGCAATCTCTGGCCTGCCTTTCATGACATTTGAAATTTCTTTTGAAAGGACCTCACACAGTGTCCTCAGTAGTGACTATGGGGGGAATTAACTTCCCCCTAGTGCCTAGTTCAGTGTCTAAGGCTTTAGAGTTGCTCAGCACAGCAGTGATAACTGCTGTTCATCTGCTGTGTGCAAGAGCTGTGTAACTTGACCTTTGGCTCAGTGAATTTTCCATTCGAAGTGTTTCTCCCCAGTGTGCTCCATTGTTCCACAGTCCCACAAAGGTCATATGATCCATGCATCAGGCATGTAATTTGCTGATCTCAGGATTAGATATGCATACAAACCTCAGCGCTATTAAAATGAACTCTGCAGTTGGCCCTTGGATTGCTTCTCCTAAACAAATCTCCTAGGCACATGTAAATGGAATTAGCCCTCAGATCATGCGGGCCTACAGTGGGTGCTGCTCAACTGTTTTGCCCTGTAGTACTTTCATGGGTGTGGGCAGACTGGGTTTCTGTGATCAGAGACCTGTTTTGGGCCTAGGTGCCTTCCTTAGTCTGCTACTCCATAGGTGACAGGCATCACCCTTAGTGTCAATGTGCTTTGGGTAATGAGCTTTTGGGAAGACTTCTGGTTATTTCTTTGTTGTCTTGACAACTAGAGTAATAGTCTTTAATGTCTGGGTTTGTGTATTCTTTGGAGAATATTTTATCACAAGTCTTTTCCAGGAATCCTTGTATCATGATGTATTGATTACTCCTTAGTGTCTCCTGATTTTTATTTGTATATATGATTGTTTTTTACAGTTGGGTGAGAGAATGTGAGCATGATGTAACCACCCTCTAGGTCAAAGATCAAGAACCCTCTGCTAGCACAGGACACTGCACCTCACTGGCCTTCACTTCTTCAAATGAAATGGATACAGATGACCACATGATTTCTCTAAGCTGTGAACTGCCATGTCCTGAAGCCAAACAGGCCATTACTTGCTATGATTCTTGCAAAAATCTTTTCCACTTTTCAAGGAAATCTTCTAATTCATTATTTCATTGACCTATAATATTCTTTACATGTATTCTTTGTTTGTCAGAACACGTTACTTCAATCACCTCCATCCTCAGTGTTTGGGGGTAGGGGTGAATACTGTCAAAAAACACAAGATACTGGCTGAAGGTTGGGGCTATCTCAAGCCACTGTTTTACTGTGGTTGGAATGAATGTCATGGAGACACTTTCCTCTCTTTTTTAGTAGTCTCTTGTGCTTGTTTCTGCTTTCCTGGGGGAGGCATGCTTACCTCCTCATTTTTATATGTCAATTTGAGGATTTTGGGAAAACGTGATATCCCCAAGTCCTCATGGAGGGTTCCCAGGAAAGTCCTGAGTTGGTGGAGCATCCAAGCTGCCAGAGCTGGAATCCCTGACACCTACCACAACAAGGCTGCCTTTAACTTTGAGTCTCCTCATATGGTGGCTGGAGAGGGATCTTTGCTGTATGGTAGAATGGCTTCTTCTTGGTCATATGCAGTGTCCACTTCAAAGTCAGAAGAGGAATATCAGCTTCACAAAGGCTAACTTTTCCTTGTATCACTGGCCAGGAGAAGCAATGTGCAAGTAAGCCAGACCCAGAGAAATCTACAAGGAGACCCCACAGAAACTCAGAACGGGGGAGATTTGTCCTTGAAAGGAACTGTTCTTCCTTTATTGTAGCATTTAGGTAGAAAAGATAAATATCAAATGATAACAATGTGCTATGGCCCAAAATAATAAATGCATAATTATGATTTACAACATAATAGTATTAATATTAATACCACACTAGTTGTTAAATGCTGAAATGCTCTACTGGGAGGTAAATAGATGATGCCTTGAGTTTCTTGTGTGGTTACGCTACTGAAGCCTCTATGGTCATTACTTTCAGGCCCCAGGGTGTCCCCATGCTCTTAGCATAATAGGTGGCCTTTGGTGCCCTGCAATAGCTCTATGGTAGCTGTTTGTTTCTGTAGATCAGTTCTCAAACTGTGTCCATTGTTAAATTTGCTACCATCAGATCAATGCAAAGGATAATAGTGATACTCTACTGAGCTCCCACTCTGTGCCTGGGACCACCCTGTAAGACCTGGAGAGAAGAAAGGCCTTTTCTTTCATCCTTAGGGCCTGGCACCCACAAGCACTCAATAAATATTTTCCCTGCAGTAAATGAGCTCATCTGATCCTATCAGCACAATTTAAAGGCAAGTGTGTTTAATCTCATTTTATAGTTGCTGAAAAGAAGACTTAAAGAGTTAAAATAATATGTACTGGGTCCAGCTAAACAGCAAAGGAATGGACATTTCAACCTAGGAACTTTATTCAAGGTTTCAAGTCTCAGCTTTCCTAGAGGATTTGAGATATTCTGAAATCTTTCTGGTCCCTGCTAATCTGAAGAGGCTATGACTCTGTATGTTTTAAGTTCTACAGCTCTAAATTCCCCAGAAAGGATGGGTGAGAGGTAAGGAGCATATATGTGAATGAGGCAGGAGTGAGGGGCTATAGACTCGGAAAGGTTCTTAAGATCATTATGAGAGAATAAAATATCCTCTCACACTAGCAACAAAAAGTCCTCTACAGGACATGGAAGGCAAAAGAGAGATTGCACAAAAAGAAACAAGACATCAATCATCATAATACTACACCACCTCTCCCAAGAGCCCTATGTGGGTGTAGAGAAAAAGGGCATCAATTTTTTAGTGACATAATAGTTTCTAATTAAGGCAGGGACACAGTACAGTTCAGAGACTTTTGCTCTGTTAAATAAAACCAGGGCCATTGAAGGAAGTTGTTAAGCACAGGGAGCTTGGGGCTCAAGGACAAATCTCCCCAGTTCTGAATTTCTGTGGGGTCTCCTTGTAGATTTCTCTGGGTCTGGCTTGCTTGCATTATCAGAGTTGCACAGAGACAAGAAGCATAAGCCTGGGGCAATGTTTTAGTAATTACAGTTCATAAAATTGATTAAGGGGTAATAAAGTAATGTCTAACTGTCTCCTTTTAAAAGTTTCTGTTGATAGGCATAATTATCAAGAAAACTCTTTGTTATATATTTGTAATAATAGCTACTTGTAATATAACTATCATTTATTCAGCTCTTCTTCTGTCCTGGGATTTATATATTTCAGTTTCAGTTAATCTTTACAACATCCTTGTACTTATTTTGATTGTGGTAGATTGGGTCTCAATTCTTCACTCCCTTTGTGGCTTTCAGGGGCTTTATGGCAGTAAGATTCTACTTCCTCCGGCTTGACTTCAGATTTTTAATATTACCATCTGGCCAGTGGGACCTCAGGAGACATACCTTGACCAGGACTTTTAGACATGAATGCATAGTTTGGTTTGCTGCTATGGCTCCTGTGGCCTGCCATGAGAAGAATATTCCCTGGGTTGCCACTGGCTCAGAGATAATAAGGAAACATTTAAGACCAACTCTCAGCCTGGAACCAAACCTCACTAATTCCAGCTAATCTCAGTGGAGTTGCAACTACTTTCAGACCTGTGGACAAGGGAATTGTTTTTTAAGCGATGATATTTTGAAATCACTTTTTTATACAGGAAGAACTGATACACAATCCCAATTACCAAGTGTGGAAGCTGAGGTGCAAGAAGTTAAGTAACTTGGTTCACATCACTCAAGTAACAGCATCGAGGCTGATCCAAAGCATGGTCCTCCTTATTTCAAAGCTTCATTCTTGTTTAGAGAAAATGTTCTGTATTAGAGCAAGCCAAAGGTTAAGCCTAATAATGACTGTGTCAGATGGACCTCCCCAAGGCTTGCTTCTCCTGGAGGGGTGGAATGGTGCACGAGAGACTGGTTGTCAGAGATTCACTTTCGCTTTGGGAATGTGGTACTTTATCATGGAAAGCCTGCTGGAGATATTTCAACTTGCTGTGGCAGCTAGCAGCCCTGACATCACCCAGTGTCATCTGTTTCTCTGTCCTGTTTGGGATGGTGCCCCTACTGGATCATAACAGTCTTAGTCTTCAGCAAATTCCTTTTGTGAAAGTTTAATATACTGGAGGCTTATTTAGAGTCTACATAGGGAACCTCATTTTTCTTTTATTAATTGTAATGAGAGTTATTTTTATTGTCTTAAATATAAAACTTCTCTCTGGGGAGTTCTGAGCTCATTATAGATGCAAAAAACTCAACCATCTTCTGTCCTTATAACAAGCTTAGGAGGGAGGCAAACCAGGAGCCACTTAATCAGAATCATAACGGGAAATAAAACTCCTGAATGCTTTAAAATGGGGAACCTCAAGTGCAACAAATCTAAAGCTAAAGCTTGGCTGCTATGGTCAAATTGGCCCCACAGGGAAAGGGCCAGGGCATACACAAGAGAAAACAGGAAGAAGCAAAGGAGCCCAGATGAAACAGAACCATGGTGGGTAGAGGGCCAGAGCAAGCCTGGCTCTGACATTGAGAGACAAGCTCTGCTGTGTTGGCAGTTGCTTGTGTGGCATGTCAGCAAGCCGTCCCTTTTTGTTTGGCTCCACCAGTGTGCGTCTTGAGAGCAGGCCTGACCCCAGTACGAAGGGATGGTGACGAGAGTTGAAGTGACTTCCCTGCTGAGTAGCAACCAGGCCTTCCTTTTTGTCCTTACACCGAGGACAAATTTACTTTGGATACTTTTTCATGGATTACTATCCCTGTGAAACTCTTTTACCTAAAGTACTTTAAAAGAACTGATTTCAGCCTGAATACAATGATTCTGTACTTCCTGACCTGATTTTTTACTAACCTTTCCTCTATGACTATCCTCTCCCAAGGACATATCAGAAAAGTAATTTGCCCAATTAAGCTAATGCAAGCAAAAATTCTCAAGAATAAGAAAAAGATGGAGTGTTTGCCATGTATACTTTAGAGAGAATTTTCTAAGCCTGTCTTTTTCACGGTGCTTCCACTGCATTCCATTCCATTCTGAAAGTACTCATGTATCCCAAGTTGGTTCAACAAAGGACTTTTTCACAACTTTGGGATCAAACAAGAATAATGGAGAATATATTTGGAGTAAATAAGAATAATTTGATGTGGTATAAGGTCCTTCTTATACCACATAACCTAGCTGGCAATATGGGGAATATGAAACAAATATGAAACAAATGTGGATGCCCCCTCCACCATTCGTCTACATGGTACATTGATGTACAGCCTTCATGAACCTTAAGTTATAGTTCTAAACCATTGTTTAGAAGCTGCCAATCTATTCAAATATCTATCAGTTGCAGCCAGTCTTACTTCCCGGAGCTTTGGTCCTAAGTCCATAATGGCTGTCTTTTGAGTTAACTTCAGATCTTCTCAGCAACCTCTGATTTGCACAGCTTGAGACATGGTACACAATGTCATCAGTTAAATTGGCAGAGAAGCAATTTGAGTAGTTAGTTTTTGGTTTAAAGTCTTTGAGTGTGGGTGAATATCTGTATGAGAAAGCTGACTGGGTGAACAGTCATCTCTAAGAGGGCAGGAATGTCAATTTTAGGGGCAGAAACTTTGATGTGAAAAGGCTTTCAAACATTAGGCTGGTCTAAGAAGAATTTGCAAATACATCTTTGGTCCCTCTTTCAACCACTTTCCATACTTGCTCCTGACTTCTTGTTCCTGTTTTTCTGATGTCCTATTCTTTTCACGTTGCTTCCTGGTTATGCTATGTCTCCATTTGGCCTATTTTCTCTAAAACCTGCAAATCTAGAATCGTGCACCTCATCCATACTCTCATGGAAACCCCTGCTGATCATTTCAGTTTATTGTGTCCAAGGGAGGCTCATAACATCCCCAAACCCCACTTTGATCCCACCTCCAAGTAGAGGAATTTGAGTGTGCATGGATTGGTTAGGTTTGTGATATTGTCTGATACTCATAAGGACTAGTGCTGATCTAGAATGGGATACGAAAACCCACCACTTCATGAAAATCACTCTCCTAATCTTTGTGGTACTTCTAAGTGCTTGGAAAAGTAAGGCAAGGGCTATATGGAGGCTTAGCTGTGCTCAGCTCTTCTTGATAGAGTCCGTCTTGATAGGATCTATCTACTTTTTACTCTCCCTGTATTGGATATTCTGTTTTTAGGTACTCTGCACTTCAGGAAACCAAAGGTAAGTTGGTGTTACCCTTCTACTGTGAAAGAGGGACTCTTTTCTAGTCCTTCAAAACCAAAGTGAAAGTTATAGCAATGTATAAGAGAAGGAAAGCCATGCCATTCTTTTTAGTCCATCAAGAAGATTTTGGCAGATAGCAGAGTTCATGAGGATTAGAGATTCACATAGGTTTTGGGGCAATGTCCCAGTTGTTAATAAAGAGCAAAAGTTCTCTCCATTGTCCTTTGTGTATAAAGGATTTTGGACTCCTCCCAAGGTGGGACAGCTAGCTGCAACTAGGATTTTGGGGACCCTGGGACTGCTTGACAGATGCCTTAATTTATGATCAGGTGATTGTGGGACATCTCCATTGTGACTTTCTTTACTTTCTCCACATTCACCTCAAATAAGTGAAAGAAATGCAATAACATTTTATAAATACTTGATGCTAAGATGTGAATGATTGAAAACTCACTTCTGCAACTAGTACAATTTTTACATTTTAAATGGTTAAGAATTAAATTAATTTTTAAAAAAATTAATTTGCATCACACCCCATAATCAGAGAATAATTTTGTGAAGACTCAGAATTTAGGCCACAATAATTGATTTTAACATAACTTAAACAGTATGCCTGTGTGCCATATAAAGCTAGCCTTTGGTATTTATCTTGCCTGAATAGGGGCTGTACTTTTAATCTTGAATAATGACCATTTTCATATAAAGCTATGTCTATTAGATCTCTTACTATAACATAGTTTCATGAAAAAATTCTGGTATGTGTGGGATGTGGGTTTCAAATTCATTATATCTTTCCTTATGAAAGACTCTTAGGGACGAGAATAAAGGTAGAGTGTTCATTTGAATCTTAAATCCTAATTTCAGGGAGAGTTCAAACAATGTGGCTGAAAGGTTTAACTCTGAAAAGGCAAAGTGTGTCACTTTCAAGGGTTCTACAAAAATGAGGGTTACTATTTAGAAATTTTGTAGTCCTTGCTGACTGTTTTTAAATGGGTGAGCTACCTGAGCTTCATGTTTTTGTATAATACTTTTGCATTTCAATTAACCCTAAAGTCTTCTCTTTTTGGGCAACTCAGGATTTCCCAACCGTGCTACTATTAATGTTGAGCCAAATCATTTTTTAAGTTAAGCTTATTGGTACATTTTAGATACACGTGATGATCACATTCATCTTACGGAATTTGTCTCCATATATGATATATCCTGGCTCCTCTTTCTTCTCCAATCCCCTCCCCTCCCTTCAACCTTCCTTCCCCTCTTTATTTACAAAGCTTTGTTACAATTTTATTCTTCTTTTATAATTTTGCCTCTTCTTTCTTACCCCCTTTCTAGTTCCCCCTTCTTTTGAAAAATTTCTTCCTATTTTGTAATACCTATTATATGCTTTGGTGTTTATTTACCCTTTTGGTTTTTCACAACAAAGAAACAATGTGATATTTACATATGTGTAACTGATTTATTTCACTTAACACTATGGTCTCAAGAACATTCATTTACCTAGAAATATCTCAAGTTTATCCTTCTTTATGGCAGAGTAGTACTCATTGTATAAAAAACTCCCATAGCTTCTTTATCTATTCCGTGGTTGATGAGAATTTGGGTTGTTTCCAAGATCTGGCTATTACAAACTCTGCTGCTATAAATATGGGTGTGCATATATCACTGTGGTGTGATGTGCTTAATTCTCCCAGGAAGGTACCCAGCAGAGGAGTTTCTGGGTCAAATGGGACTTCTGGTTCTAAATTTTTGAGGAATCACCACACTCATTTCCACAATGGTTGCACCAGTTTACACTCCCACCAACAGTAGAGTTCCTTTTTCCCCACAGGCCCGTCAGCATTTGTTATTAGTTAATTTCATTATAATTGCCACTCTTGCTGGAATGAGATAGAATCTCAGTATTGTTTTTGCATCTCTCAAGTGACCAGTGAATACTGTTTCATGTATTTATTTGCCATTTGTATTTCTTCTGCTGAGAAGTGTGTATAGAAGTGTGTATCAGATGCCCATTTTGGATTGGGTCTTTAAATTCCGGGGGTGGGTGTCTAATTTTTTTTCAATTTTTTTGAAAAAAATTGAATAGGCTGAGATCCCAGTTGTTGATCCTTTGTGTCATTTCCCATGTGATCTGTTCATGAAATCTTTGCTTACATCTATGTGCTCAAGTGTTCTACCTATTCTCTCTTCCAACAGATTTACTGTTTCTCTTTTCATATTTAGATCTTTGATCCATTTCAATTTCAGTTTAGTGCGTGATGAGAGACATGGCTGTAGTTTTAGTCTTTGGTATGTGAAAAGCAAGTTCTTGGAGTTATGTCTGCATATTCTAATCTGTTCCATTTAATCCTCAGGTCTGGTGTTTTTTTCCTTTTATTACCAGTACCATGCTGTTTTTATCACAGTGGCTTGATAGTATAATTTCAACTCAGGGATTGTGATGCCACTTGCCTTGCCTTTGTTATGCAGGATAGCCTTTGCTATTCTAGGTCTCTTCTGGTTTTAAATGGATTTTAGGAATGTTTTCTCTACTTCTGTGAGGTATGCTAATGATATTTTGATTGGAGTTGCATTAAATTTGTATAGGAGTGGCCCTGAAGCAAGGCCAGTAGATTGCTATAGCTGCTGGTTTCAAACAGGAGCCTAAAGAGAATTCCTTCTGTGGTCTGTTGGCCATTTCAGAACTTTGGAAATGGAATGGTCAATTCATCAGAGTGAAATAGCAGGTGAGTGTGGCAGACTTTCGGCAGCCCACAGGAGAGAGACCCTGGTGCCTCAGAACCTGCACCATGGTGTTGACTAGGGGTGCCGGGAGAACAAGGAACTCCTCCCCTCTCAGGGGGCGGCTGTGAGCCTGCTAGTGTGCAGGTTGAGAATCAAACATCTCATGTCGTCCTGTCCCCCATTCCATGTCGTCCCCCCACCCCTTAGCAAGTGGGAGCCAGTGAACTGGACATCTTGTGAAAAGATTGGCTATGTTACTTAGTATGAACTCCCCGTATGCAAAGATATGGACAACCATTTGAAAGAAAACAAACAAGAGACAGTATGACAGATAGTGAAGATCTCTGGTTGTCTAGCTTTGAAATTTATGCTTTCTTATGTCCCGTTCTGTTCTGTTTTGTTGTGTTTAATTTTACCCCCTTTAAAATAAAAAAAACATAAAAAAATAAATTTGTATAGGAGCTTTGGAAGTTTGTCCATTTTTACTATGTTGGTTTTTCCTACCATAATTTTTAATATAGAGATCTTTTATTTTCTTTGTTAGATCGATTTCTGAGTATTTCATTTTTGGGGTGCTATTGTGAAGAGTATTCTTCCCCTAATCTCTCTTTGTTGTTTATGTATAAGGAAACTATTGATTTTTGAGTGTTTACTTCGTATCCAGCAATGCTACTGAATTTGATTATTAAATCTACAAGTCTTTTGGGGGAATTTTTGGGTCTTACCTGTAGAGTATAATATCATCTGCAAAGAAGGATAATTTAACTTCTTTCTTTCCTATCTTTATTCCTTTTCTTTCTTTTTCTTGTCTAATTGCCCTTGATAATGTTTCAGAATGATTTTGAATAAGAGTGGTGGTAGTGGACATCTTGGTCTTGTTCCTGATTTCAGAGTGAAAGTTTTAGTTTTTGACCATTTAGCATGATGTTGGCTTTGGCTTATCATAGATAGCTTTTATCAGATTGAGGTGAAGACCATTTATTCCTATTTTCAATAGGGTTTTTATCATGATGTTGGACTTTATCAAATGCCTTTTCTGTGCCTGTTGAGATAATCATGTGATTTTTGTCTTTAGCTCTGTTGATATGGTGTATTACATTTATTGATTTGTGTATGTTGAATCACCCCTGTATTTCTGAGATGAATACTACTTGCTCATGATGTATAATCTTCTTGATGATTTGCTGCATTTTGTTTGCCAGTATCTTATTGAGAAATTTTGCATCTATCCTCTTTGGGGAGATTGGCCTGTAGTTATCTTTTTTGTTTGGATACTTCTCTGGTTTTGCTATGAGGGTAATGCTTGCTTCCAGGAATGACTTTGGGTATATTTCTTCCTTTTCAATTTTTCTCTAAATTTCTTGAAGAAGTCAGCATTGAATCTATGAGAACCTGAGCTTTTCTATGTTGGTGGTTTTTAATTATACCTTCAATTTCGTTGATCAAGGTTGGGTTATTTAGACTTTTTATATCTTCTTGAATCATTTCTGGCAATTTTTATGTATCTAGGAATCTTTTCATTTCTTTTGTGCTTTCCATCTGTTAGAGTACATGTTCTCAAAATAAGTATTGATGATCTTCTGGATTTCCACAGGATCCAATTGTAATTTCACCCATTTCATTCCTAATTGCATGAATATGAGTCTCTTCATTCTCTTTTTGATGAAGCTGGTTAAGGGTTTATCAATTTTATTTAGTCTTTTAAAGAATGAATGGTTTATTCATCAGGTTTTTTCTTGATCTTGATTGCATTAATTTTTGCTCTTTTTTTTATAATTTCCTCACTTGTACAAGCTTTGGGTTTGATTTGTTCTTTTTCTAGAAATGTGAGGTTCAACATTGGGTTGTTTATTTGAGCTTACTCTTTTTTCCTGATGTGAGAATTTGCCACAAAAATTTCCCCCTTACGACTGCTTTCATTGCTCCCCATAAATTCTAGTATGTTGTATCCATATTATCATTTGATTGCAGATACTGTTTAACTTCTTCTTTAATTTCATTTTTGACCCATTGGTTCTTCAGAAGGGTGTTATTTAATTTCCAGTGGTTAATGTATTTTTGGTGGTTTCTTTTGCTGTTGATTTCCAATTTCATTGCATTATTGTCTGATAATATGCATAGCATAATTTTAATTCCTTTGCATCCACTTAAATGTGCTTTATGGACTGGTTGGTAGTCTATTTTGGAGAATGTTCCATATGCAACTGAGAAGAATGTATATTCTTTTTTTAAAAATTTTATTTAAAGAGGAAAAAAACAAAACAGAAAAAGGGTAGAAATAATACAGAATTTCAAAAAAAAGTAAGAAATCACTACTTGATAAATTACATATTGTTTTCTTAGAAATAATTATTCATGTTACAAAATTAAGGCATACAAAGTAAACAGTGAGGCTGCAAACAGTTCTGTTCAATGATCCAACAAAAATTTGGTAATACGGTTATCAATCCCACACACTTAAACATACATGCAGTTATATCCTTTAGTGCATTTTCTTTGCCTCCTTTTGCTTTTTAAGTCCATTATCTGTTTAGTTACATCATGTTTCAGCTTGCTCAGTACCTTATTGATCGGTTTTGTTGTTGTTATTTCCTTTTTAATCACCTTATATAATTCTGTTGTTTTGTCTTTGAGTTTCTCGTCATCCATGTCACATGGGTCAGCTTTGATGGAGTTGGGAGTTTTTGGAGGTATTTTGTTACCTTGTTTTCTCATGTTCTATTGTTTTATTTTTATAGAATGTATATTCTGATGTTGTGGGATGGAACACTCTGTAGACATCTAAGTCCATTTTTTCTCTGATTTAGTTCAGTTCTAATATTTCTTTGTTGATTTTTTGCCTAATTCATTTGTCTATTTGTGACAATAAGGTACTGAGGTCCGTTGTTAGAACTGTGTTAATGCTTATTTGATTTTTCATGTTCATTAATATTTGTTTTATGTAGTTGGGTGTAGCAGTATTTGGTGCATATGTATTTATTTTTATCTCTTCTTCTTTAAGTTTTCCCTTAACAAGTATGTAGTGACCTTCTTTGTCTCTTTTGATTAGTATTGGCTTGAAGTTCACATTGTCTGCAAATGGAATAGCTACCCCTGAGTTTTTTTCTGGTTTTCTGTCACATGGAATATTGTTTTCCATTCTTTGACTTTCAGTCTGTGAAAGTCAAAGAATATGTATGTCTTACATGCAGCATATTGTTGGATCTTGTTTCTTGATCCATTCTATCAGTCTATTTACTTTTATTGGTGAATTGAGATAATTTGTATTGGTGGTTATAACTGATATGTATTGGCTTATCTTTCTCATATTATTTTCAAGTTGTTGGTACCCTATCTTTCTCTTCTTTTAAATTGCTTGCCTTATCTGGTGGGTTCTTTCTATTGGTGTTCTTGAAATTGTGGTCTTCCTTCTCTCTTTATAGAATATCCTTCAGGGAATTTTGGAAAGTTTGTTTAATGGTCATAAATTTCTTCAGTTGTTCTTTGTTGTGGAAGTATTTTATTTTTTTCATTAATTCTAAGAGACAATTTTTCAGGGTACATTAATCTGGGTTGGAGGTTGTTTTCTTTCTTTTGAGAAGTCTGCTGTGGTTCTGATGGATTTTCCTTTATAGGTGATTTTTTTTCTTTTCTCTAATTGCTTTTAATAATCTGCTATTTTGCTGAAATTTTTGAATCTTGATTATTTATTTTGATCATGGATATTTGGAGTTCTACATGCCTCACTTATTTGTATGTCAAATTCTTTGTCCAAGTTTAGGAAATTTTCTGGCATTACTTCAGTGCAGATGTTTTTTGTTATATTTGTGCTATCTCTGGTTTCTCACAGACTCCAGTCAATCTGATGTTGTTTTTCTTTTTGCTTTATCTTGCAGCTGTTTGATTGATTTTTCCCAGTCTCTTGCTATTATCAAGAAATTTCTCTTTCATGGTCCCTAACTGCAATCTTGTCTTCTAAGTCTGATACTCTTTCTTTACCTTTATTTAATCCATTGCATATACTTTCCATGGAATTTTTAATCTCCTGGGTATCTGTTTGGATCTATTTCATAGCTTCTCTTTCCTTCCTATATTAGGAATTCATAGCTTCCGTCATTTTCCTAAGCTCTTCTATTTTTTTTAAATCTGTGTCCCCTCTAGTTTCATTGGGAATGTCTTTCATTTTGATTGCTATATTTTTACCTGAGAGATTATTTTTTCTAAAGCCACTTCCATTTTTTTTTTTTTTTTTTTTTTGGTACCGGGGATCGAACTCACGACCTCGTGCTTGCCAGGCAGGCGCTTAAGCCACTGAGCTAAATCCCCGGCTACTTCCATTTTTTCAAACTGCTACTGCTATCATTTCAGAAAGTTTCAGTGTGTGATTTCTGATTTCTTCTATCTCATTGTGCTCACGACCTGTCCTGGGTATGCTGGAGGTCTGTGGTTGCATATTGCTTCTGCATCTTTTCATTTTCTATTTTCTACATTGGTCATATCACTAGAATCCCAGCTTTCCTAGGAAATGTCTATTCCTCATAGACGTCTTCTAGGTGTAAGTTATTCTTGGTCTTTACATCTATCCCATGAACATATCTTCTCAACTTACTAAGGATAGGAAGCTGCCATTTATTTGGCTCCACACTGTGTCCTTTTGTACTAGATATGGTGATGGTTATTACCCCAGGCAATCACAATGTGATCACACAAGGAGGGAAAACCTGTTTACAATGTGTATGACATCTGCAGTCAAATGCTCTTCCCCTGAGCTATACCCCCAGCTCTTGTATGACATCTGAAAGTAGTACAATTAGCAATGATAATAATATCATCCACCACAGCCTAGCAACTGACCAACTTTAGTAACTATTAATTTTGTCCCTTCAACCATAGGAACAAGCTCTACAGTTGTATGATGAAATCCAACATATACCAGGAACTTGTAAGCAATGAGTTTGTCCTTTGTAAATTGATTTTAATGGCTGGCTCTGTGGGGTGTCTTAGGAAACAGTATTCTGCCACTGCAGGGCCATTGCCCCTAGTGCTGCTGGAACATGCTGGAGCTGCTCCTGCTGGAATCCCTGGTGCTGCTGGGCCACAGTCCTCATAATTCTTTATTGTGCAGGAGGGCTATCTGACCTTTATATGATGATGAAAAGCATCTCTTGATCTCTACCCATTAGATGTCACATGTATACATTTCCCAATAGCCAGTGTGGGAAAACAAAAGATATTTATTATAATTTTACCACAATTTGTCATTGCTGAAAGACTCCGGTTGAGAGCCACTTTTTTGTCAGTGCCTTCTGAGTTTTGACATAGAAAAGAGCAGTCTGTCTCCCAAAGATATTTTGAACTCTGGTGACATATTCATGATTAACTGAATGATGAGTTTCCTGCTCTCCTGAATGCCATTTTAAAATACACTTTCGTGCAAACACAAACACACCCACACAGCAATGTATTTAGAAAGTTTATTTCTCTAGGTTTACTCACACCTGGCCTATTATCATGAGCAAAATTATTTAAACATCTTAAGGAATAAATCATTAGTTATTCTTCAGCAGCAACCCAGAGGGTGATATGGCTGAACACATGTCATATAATCAGATTTTTAAAACTCTAACTCATCAATTGATGATGATAATATACTGGGGCATTGCCCATGTTGTTAACCTCAGCAATCAAAATAAAGTAATTATACTAATTACAAGCCTCTCAAAACCCAGCTCAGTGTCCTTGTACATGAGAGGCAAGCTGTGCCACAGTTGTTTCATAGGGCTCTGTCACCACATAAAGACCCTATAATCTCTTCCTTGGGCCAGTAGTCACTCTGTCAGGGAAGAGGAGAGTTAGAGGTGAGTCTATGGGGAGACTGATGGTCCTTTCATTCAGAAATGGCCTCATATGCTGGAAAGAGTTGCAAGTGACTGCCTGGGCCTGATGGTCTGGAACCAGAGATTTAAGGAGCACCCAAGCCCAGTGAGCTGTGATTTTCCCAAATGTTCTGGTTGACAGAGTCAGTCACCCTCCTGAGCTGGATGGCTGAAAGAGCATTAAAGGAAGGCCCAGTAAATACCCTGTGACTTGGAGGCTTTTCCAATGGGAATTGCGGAGACTCAACGAAGACCTGAAATGTAGCCACTTTTTCTTACCAAATATCTGGGACAGTCATCCAGACTAAGTGAGTAAAATGTGGTGAATTTGAAGCTGGTTATGGTAAGGAGAAATCTAGTTATTAAATTGGAAAAGGATGCATCATTAGATGTGAAAACTCATAGAAAGGAGCAATGGATGGAAACATGGTGAAGGGTAGAAAGCATTATACTGCTTTTAAAAAAGGAAAGAAAAAAAGCTAACAGAATTCATTAATTTTGAAAATCACAGCACCCAACAACTGTTTGCAAGAACTTCACTCATCATGTTTTTGAATTTTGTTTCATTTTCTGACCTATTAGAAGATATCATGCTCTCCAATTGTAATTTCTTACTCTATAATAATTAGGCTATTACAGTAATATGCATTACTTCAATAGCTCAATGACATGTCAAGTTTGAAATAATATGATGTATAAACCATTTATTATTGGATTGTTACTGCGGTTGGAAAAATGATTTCAGTTAACACACATCATAGCAATAGTGGGTGAATAAGGTGAAGTGTAGTAAAGCAAAGGGACAGAAATTTGGCAAAAACCACCTGGGAAGGCTTATGTAGTATAAAAATAGCCATGCATATTCCAGACTAAACAATAAAATTGCTCAGTTAATTAGTATCTACTTTGAATTACTTATGTGAAGTTAAGTTGGTGGAAATACTTGACAAACGCACACGAAAATTAAGTCAGTGCTCAAAACATTACAAATATAGAAAAAAATTCAGGATTTGAAAAATTAAGATAAGTAATTCCAGAAAAACCAGATAAAGTGTTATTGGATTTAACAATAGCACTAATTAACTCTTCCTCAGTGTTCCTCAAATTTAATGTGTGATTGAATTGTTGGCAATTGTTTGTAAAGCTCTTAATTCCTAATGTTTTCAGAATTATGGTTGCAGGAGAACCAAATGGGGCAGAGGAACCATGGAGCTGTCAACTCATTTTCATATATGATGAGGAAGTTACTGAAGCAATCCACGTAACAATTCACCAGAAGGTCCCAGGTTCTGACTTGCAAATAATCTATTCCAAGAAGCTCCCAGTGACATGTGGCAGTATTGCAAGATGTTTCCTGCATATATCACACCAGTTAGACATAAAGATTGATTTGTGACATCTGAAAACAGCTGTCTTTTATTGAAAGAAAATGAAATTTCAAATTGTATTGAATACAATAAACTAATAGATTTACCTGCTAGCCACAAATCATTGGCAGACACTGGGGACTGAAACTGCCTCACATTATTGGGTCACAGATAATAAACTGAAAAGGTGTTATAATTTGGGTAACGATATAATAACCAAATTCACAAATGGGTCAGTGACAATGAAACCAATTAAAACCTTTGGAAACTATTCCAAACTATTTATTCAAAAGGGATGGGATCTCTCAGATGGACCTATAACACTACTCTTGAATGACTTTTTTGGGAAAAATATGTGTGGGCTGAAACCAGAACAACATTCATAGGTATCATCCATAACATATGGACTTAATGTACTCTTGTATTATTGAAGCCATTATGATTGCTAAGTGCTTTTCCTAGAGTTTAAATTTAGGCACCAAAAATAACTGGCTTTAAATACAAGTGCTTCAACGTACTATTCTTAAAATACTATACTCCACAAAGTCTCATTTACCTTATCTTTAAAATGGAAATGACAATGGTGCCAACATCATTGGATTATTATTATAAGATTAGATTGGGTTAAAATAAAAAAATATATGTAGAATATTTTTTTGGCAGCTGCAATTTTAAATCTGGTTAGTTATAAACTATGGTAGATCATTGTGTTATATGCTTTCTGTTATTTATTTATGGATGTCCCCCCACCAAGCCTCATGTGCTCATAGGTGGGGTTTTTGTGATCATGGGAGCATGGTACTCATCAGTACATTAGTCTATTAAATAGCTAAATGCAATGTTGCGAGGAGATGAGTCACTGGTAGTGTGGTCTGGAAGGACATATCACCCTATTTCCTCCTTTGATGTATCTTTGCTTCCTGTTGCCATGTCATGAGTTGTTTCTCCTCTGCTCTGCTCCTCTGCCATGCTGCCCTGCCTCAAAGCTAGCTGACTATGGACTGAAACTTCTACGAACTATGAGTCAAAATAAACCTTTCCTTTATTAACTTGTGGGTGTTGGGTATTATGTCTTAGTGACGAGAAAGTAGCTAAGAAAATTTTCCAAAGTACACATGTCCAATTTCTTGTTGAAGAGAGGGAAAAATCCCTGTTTTTTCAGGCTATGCTGAGGCTGGTTCCAGTGATTCAGATTAGAATTTGGCTTAGTTGTTGACTTCTGCAGCCAGAAATCTTGCTCTGAAGAATGGGTGCCTGTCGTCAGGGTAAGGTGATAAATAGAACAGTGTTAGGGTCAGCATCACAGAAATGAAAAGATATGAAGCAAGAGAATAAGAACATGACATACAAAGTGGGAAAGAATTTAGGAGTCTAGGAATAAGGCTGATGTGCCAGGATTTTTGCATCCTCCCTGCCAGTGGCATCCAACCAAATGATTAGCCCAAACAACATTATTACAGTAGATGATGTAAGTCCAAAGATTTGCTTTTAGCAACTCATTATGTCATTTGATGAGTTGTACAAGAGCGTTTGCTCTTGTACAAGAGGCGATTATCTGGAGGATATTCATACCCTTCATTCTGAGGTAGCTCTATATTAATGCAGTTGTTTTTCTAGACTACCACTGTAGCAGAGACTGACAAGTACTTTCCAAACTCATTTTCCCTTATTACTGAATGTATAGGTCAAATACATTTCCCAAAGTTTCTTTGGGACCAGGTAACTGTATTCTAGGTAGAGTAATACAAGGAGAAGTTGTATATACTACTGTCATGCCTGATTCATAACATCCTCCTATCTATATGTTCTAAGGTCCCTTCCGTTTTTGCTTCCTAGACTAACATTCATTTTCATGGTGACTTTGGGAGCCACATGTTGAAAATAAGAAAACCTGGACATGGAAGAATCTTGGGTTTTTGATCTAGTCCTTGAATGACACCTACTCTACCAGGAATGCTAAATTAAACTGTTATTTGAGCTTACTCTTATAAGTCAAAACAATTTTGGAATTTGTTTGTCACATAGGTTATTATTATCTTAGATCTTCATGGCTACCTAAAAAAGATGTTAGAAGTTGAGGGAAGTTACAGTACCACCTCTGTCTCACCGATTGAAAACTCATCACTGGAGCCTATCAGATGGAAACTAAATGAAAAGATTTAATCATTAATATGCAACCAAATAGGCTTGTTAATATGTTTTGCTCCCTACCTTAATACTGGCTCTGGGCTTAGTATTTTCAAAGGAGATGCATTCATCCAAGATTACCACATTACTCTGGTCTAAAGAGGAGAGAGAAAAAGACACTAAACTCTGAACATTTACAGTTCTCTCATAACTTATAAATATGATGGATATCTTTCACATTCCGTATATAGCTGTTTATGAGAAAAGAATGGCCTACTAGCACATGAATATTTCTCCAGCAGGCATCTCTCCATATATTGACACAAAAACTGAAATCTGTGGCTACAGACCACATATGATCTAATGGGCACACCACACATTTCTTTTGAAACTCGCTTTTCCAGCATAGAATTTTCATGAATACTTTTAAGTTACCTAGAAACAACTCTGGCTTGTATTCCTTTTCCACCCAGGTTTCTCTACTCAGAAAAGTCATTCCCTTCCTTGACCAGGATGCTGTGGAAGGGATGTTTTTAGAGAAATGAAGAAAGGCACATATTTCCAGCTGGTCAATCTAACAAGATCAACATTTGGAAATTGGGAGGTGGCATATCCAGGTGAGTTACCTTCATAGTTTGCCTTATCTGTACAACCTGGCTGCCAGTGGATTTTGTCATTATCCTGTGCAACATTTCCATCATAACTATGATTGATTTGGGTCATCGTGCCATTGCTTGTGTGTAAATTGGCTGTTAACAAGGCTCTGAAGTCAGAATAGGTGATGAGATGTGTCACCCAGTAATATGAAATAGTGCAAATTTGATCTCTTACACTCATTAAAGGATCTGTCAGCTTATATGTCCTCTAGTTCTTTCTTTTGTTGCCAGATGGTATGAACCATTATTATAGCTTTCATCTAGGGAAAGTACCTTCAAATTAAAGGCTGTACTACTAAGGCAGTGACTGTTTCAGGGATACATTTTTGGTCAATTATGATTCTGTTTGTGGACTGAATCCACAAAGGGGGAACTACATAGCATTGACTTCGGATTTAAGAATAGCTATCAGGAGCATTATTACTTCAGAATCCTTCTGGTGGGCATGAGTACTTGAGTTCTCTGCCAACTCAAAAGCGCAATGCTGTGGCTCTTAAGTAGAACAAGAAACCTAGAGCTGATCTGCAATTGAAGTGCATTATCAATGGTTTCAAGTCAATCCAAATAATAGAATGATATTCTATTTTGATGGTGGAGTCATAGGAAGTTGAAATATTTTGAGATCAGAGGGCAAGTGAGGAACACAATATCTGGGACACCAATGTTTCAGAAGATTTGATCACTCAGAAATAAAATTAAAGTTGAATATGACACTCATTTGTTATTATTACATCATCATTGTTAAGAACAGACTTAAAAATTTAAAGTTCTTTTTATGATGTGCATGCTAAATTTTGTAAAAAAATATGCTGATGATTATTATATTTATTTACTTACATGTCGCAACAATTCAGAGATGTAGAGAAAAAGGTGGAGGTTTCAACATATGTGAACTACAAGATGTTTGTGAGTGCTGATATTCACTGGGGAGTGTAGGAGAAGCTAACTTGCCCAATGTAGACCTTAGAGTCCCCAGGAAATTCCAGGGAGCTATGGGAAAGTGACTGTCTGTGACAAACAATTGCAGAGATACTTCTCTCCTACAGGCAGGACAGTCAATGAAAGTCTGTAATTTGTTTACTGTTCAGATTGCAATATTGGATGCCAATTAAATTCCTACATTTAGAAACTGACCTGCATGTATGACCACAGTATTTTGAGCCTGGCAATACAAAAGCAATGCTAACCAGCTCCCCACAAGATTATAGCTAAGTTTAGAGAAAGTGCTCAAATGCTTAGCCAAATAAATGTTGGTTAAGATGAAATAAAAATTATAGGTCACAAGGAAGTTGTTAATAACTCAGAATTGGTCTGTGTGGAAAATGTTGGGTTAATATAATGGGTGCAGGAATAGAGTAGGTAATGGGAATTATGCTTGAAATTGAGAGGTATGTAATTTTTTCTATTGTGTACAGCTAAAGGCACACAAGACTGACTTTAACTGGGTTGGCAAGCAGATAGCTGGATGCCAGAGTATAAAACAATATTCAAAATTGCAAAAGGCATGGGAAGAATGTATGTTAAAGTCATCTTTGCATATTTGAACCAACAAAATACAAATACTGTACCTTGTTTATTAATTTTGAGATGTCTAAGGAAGTGTTATTATTTCTATTTAATAAGCAGGAATGTCTGAAGAACATACACAGGAAGATAATAAACATGGATCAAACTGTGACAAGTTTGAAGATCACAGTTCCTGGAACTTGAGTCTGGCTCCATGAGATTCTTTTTCCTGGACATGGATTGGAAAACTGTGTCTTAAACACAGAAAACAGTTTCTACACCTTAAAGCTGTGCTTCACCCATTAAGTCAGAAGACTGTAATTCTAGACATCTGACACAATTGGGTGTTTGGGAAGCTAAAAAACAGTTCACTATTTTTCATGTTCACTGTTATAAAGCGATTCATGAGACCAGATCAATCCAAGGTTATAGAAATATGAAGTAATAATAGAATCTAGAATTTACAGGATTCATATTCTTCACTCTTAAATATGAAATATGTTCCTGTATGCTGTATTTGATTTAGGCTAATATTCTCTCCTACTAGCTAACGCAAGGAAGTGGGATAATTCCTATTGAAGAGAAAAAAGAACTAAGACACAATGAGTACAGGCAGTTCACCCTGAACCTGATCATCAGAACTAGGGTTTTCAATTCACCAGTCACTCTCCTACAATGCTGATGGCCTAGATTCTCGTTAGTGTTCCCTGGGGCATCAAAAATACTGCAGATGGCCAGTTCTTGTGCGGTTCTTCATACCGTTGTAATCTCTTTGTCAATCGGGTGTCTTCTCCATTGAAGATTTTTCAGTGAAAGGAACAGGACATTAGAGTGTTTTTCAGACGTCAGGAGAATCCTTACTGTTTTTGTTTCGGAATGGAAGAGAACTTGGCTAATTGCCTCTCTGCCACATTGGAAATGCTGAAAAATCAGGAGCAAAGGTTTAGTTAAAGTTTAAAAGAAATAAAAGCAGAGCAATAAGCCACCTGCCATGGCTGAAGGTGCAAGGGCAGTAAATCCAGGAGGTGGTTTTCATGTACAGTGTATAATTTGGGTCCTGACAGAGCTCAGATGAGGAATAGGCCTATATAACTATTGATCCACAGAGCTATCAGGGACATCATTTAACTTGATAGCTTGTGTTGGTCCCTTAGGATGTAGAGTCAGCTTTAAACTGCAAGGGAAAAAATTAAAGGTAAATGAAAAGAAAAGAAGTAGAAAACCATGGACAGTCTTCCATCCCTTCCTTTTTAATAACAAATATTTCCAAATGATTTCAGTTTCCAGCTACCTTGATAAGTGTTGGTTTATTTCGTCCATTTGCCTATTGAGTTAAATTGACCCTGGCCCTTAACATGCTTCTAGACATTTACAAATGTGTCATTGACACCTAATCTTTGGCAGTGATTACAGCCTAGGAGACAAAGGGAAACAGGCCACTCAGGCTACAATCAGTGGCAATTACTGGCCAATGTGAGACTCCAGAGGGGGAAGTGGAATGCTGCCACTCGTCGGGAGGAGTTAGCTGCCAGTCTTGTTTGCTGAAGACTTTGCTGAACTTGGAACTGCAGAAGTTGGTGTGTCACAGGCTTTTGATGCAAGTCTATGGCTCCTTTAGGTCCCCAGGAATATTCCTGAACTATGAGTCTGCCTCCATGTTCAGCTCATCTCTGATCCTTCTGCCTGATTTAACCCTTGCTCTGGCCCACTGTATGATCTGCTTGTTAACCAGACTGCTGTGCTCTTTTCCTGGTTTTTAAAACCTATGACTAGGTTTTCTGTTGATGGTCTTGTTTCATCTTTATGGCCTAATTGTCTGGTGCTGCTGCTCTGGCTGTGGCCCTTTGCACCCTCTGTGACCGCAGTTCAGACTGTCCTTCCAGTTGTGGATTGCTTTCAGCTGTCTTTAATAAACATTCCATTTGGCTCTGGCCACAGTCTGGAAACTTAAACCTCAAGTGTATGTTTTCAAGGAGGTAACATCCTCTCTGACTTCACATCCTGCTAAGGGGTTAGATTCACACATATTAAAAGGGTAACATACTAAACATTGCTAGTGTTTTGTTCATTTCTATCATTAACTCAAATAATTTGTAATCAATTCATGGTCATTACTCACTGTGGGTGAGAAATAAGATGCTTGCATATCGTATCAATTGATATGCATGCCTCTCTGTGACTGAAGGTCTTTGAAGGTCAGGATGATTTCTTGTAATATTTATTATTCCTCCAGGGTGTACCTGCGATGAATATTTTGGAGTGTTTCATCCAGAGAATTTGTGAAATGAAATGAAAATATTTTATGTCATGTGTCTTCAAAAAGAGTGATCTCTGTTCCTAACTCCATCCATGCTCTTTTATTTCTTCATCCAGTTCTCTGGTCTGCCTCTCCCACTTCATCTCCAGCCTTCTCTGTTTGTTCTGGTCTTGATGGTCTTAGCCAATGCAATTTCTCTGATGATTCTGAAATCTGTAGATTTGGGTTTGTTCCTTTCTCCTTTTTTATCTAAATGCATGATAGATATTTCTATTTGCTTATCATCATAAAAATTTCCAACAACAACAAAAAACCTGCTAAATTATGTCCTCATCGCTGTCCCTTCCAACCCCCAAATCCATCAATGTCCTCCCTGTCCATTTGTACTCATCTCTCTCGTTCACTTTCACCTGATATGGATTCGTATTTTGGATTCAGTTCTGCTCCTCTTATCTCTATGGTTAGAGGAATCATTCAAAAATACATGACAAATTCACTTGTTCAACACATGTTATTGAGTGCTTACTGTGGTGCGAGGTGCCAAATACACACTGATGAACTAAACAGACTCACCACCTGTCTCGGCTTATGGAGTTCGTGCTACCTTCCTTCTTTTACATCTTAATGGCTCCAATAGCTTTGGAGACAAAGTCCAGTGCCATGGCCCACCATATGAGACCTTCAAAATGGGACTTTGTTTATCTCTAGCCACGAATCTCTCATATTCTGCTCTCAAATTATATAAAATAAATCAGTTCAATTATCCTATCCTGTTCAATTGTCTTCTCATGTGGAGTTAATTTCTTTCTTTTAATTTTGTACCATCATAGTGTCATGTTCTGCTTCTGTTCTAGCACTTCAAAGCAAGTGTATTTCTGCCTTTCTATCTAAATTGTGATTTATTACATGTGTTTCTTTAATTCGTAGTAAACTTGGCACTTAGCATGATGTCTGTAACACAATAGATACTTTTTAGACAAGAAATATTTTAAGCTCACTTAAAAATCTTCAGAGAATTGCAAACTTTACCCTGAGTAATGAAGTAATATCCTGATTTTTATCTCATAGTAATATGCATTGTCCTGTACTTAATTTATCAACTGGATAATATGCATTAAAAGTCAGCAAACTGATGCTTATGGAAACTTATAATTTAGAAATAAATAATGGTTGCTCATTTTTATCTGATTCTTTATTGGTTATTAGCTTTATCACCATGATTTTCAAACATGAAAGATGCTGAATGAAGATAATTAAACAAATAAGCTGTTAATTTGAGAATGCAAATATCAGGTATTTTCTAATTGGTTGGTAGATGATGCCTTCATAAGTCCTTTTATCCAAGATTTAAATTCCTATATTATACAAATTTCTGTCCATCACAATAGAAGATAAGAGAGAAGGTAGAGTTGCTGCTTGTAGTATGTTTGGAAAAACAAAATAAACAGATGGAAAATACGGTGTGGTATCTGAAATGAGAAATAGTGTTAGAGGTAATAAGACATATCCCAGTGGGTCTCACACTGTATCAGCAGCTCAAGAAAAATCGGGCCAGCCTAGGAACGCCTCTTAAGTGTCTTTATCTTGTTCTAATTCAGGGAGCTAGACTAGTCATGTTGAGAGTGACATGCGTTTATCTCTGATATCAAGCATAGTGCTTGGTATATGATAGGAGCTCTACAAATGTTGAATTAATCAATCAATAAATTAACATATTAATGGTAAATAGAGAAAAAAGCCTTAGAGGCAAATGCAAGCAAATATAAGTATTTAATTTGAAATAGGTGTAGCAAGCACTCCCCTCCCTCCCTTGCCAACTAAGTCAGAGTGGTAGTCATCTGTGGTAGTGTGTTTTAGAGGTTTTGGGCTAAAGTTGAGTTCATCAGATAAAATGGTTTAAAGGTCAAGTAAGGCTATGGGAAGAGAACATTGTATCCCCTTATCAGGAACTTGAAACTTCTGTTCTCTAGGCAATGGGACTTTCTCCCTTTTATAGAGCAATAAGAAGAAGATGAGATTAAGAAATGACTTAGATAAATAGTCTGTGTAGGATGGATCATGTTGGAAAATGCCCAGAGTCCCTGTGTGAACGTGTTTATACAGATATATCCATGTACTCGTGTAAGCAGAAAGACTACCCACATCTCAGTTCCTGTAACACAGTTTTCACATCTCTATCCTGACTTTTTCTATTATTCAGAATTTCCTTAGGGGTGCACCTTATTTCTGAATATGTTTTGAATAATAACTTTTTTTGTGTTATTCCCTCCTCACAGAAGCTTAGTAGGTGACTCTAGGATTAACGATTTGAGAGTGGTGGTGGCCTGGAACAGATTTTCCTAAGAAGCTTTCAAAACTGGGAACACTCTTGATGCTTGAATTTCCCAGAACAACTGGCAGAAAGCAGATGTTTGTCAGAAGTAAAAACAAAAATGAAAGTTACTTGAAGTTATCTATGGATCTCCAAGGCCAGATGTGTGCTGGGAAAGAATGGATCTAGATCAGACAGTGTCTGCTTCAGAGACACTGTACACAGGTCCATGACCTTTCATTTAAAAGACCCCTCACCAAACTTTTGAGCTGGGTATAGGCATGATCATAAACTGTAGCTGAAACAGAAGAGGAATCGACGCAAAAACTTAATTTTTCTCCTTCTCCTTGCACCTCTAGTTGTAGAAGCAGCTTCTTCCCTTTTTCTGAATGGAATCGCCATCAATTACACTGTGCAGTGAAACTCATCCAATCAGTAGTGGAGGGAAATAGTCATTTGCGTGGTTGAAAACAGAGAAGAGAGAAAGGCTGCTATTCTTAGGGGATCTAGTAACTAGTTCTCAACTCCGAAACTGATAGAACTTTACACATTAAATATTTAAACTAGAAAATTTAGTGAGGTTGATAGTAGCTGCAATTATATAGGTTTGGGGTGGGTTGAAGGTAAATCAGCACAAAACTGAGGACGACCTTCTGTGTGATAAGGGAGCAGGCTGGTGGCTTGAGGATGCGTGACTACAAAATACACAGGTATAATTTGAGAGCGTGCTGAGTTTATACTTGTGCCATCATCACACTATATGCTGCTTTCAATCTAAGGCTGCTTGCTGGGGATTAGCACGAATACTACCCAGTTTAGCATACTTCTAAGGTAACTAATTGAAGCAGAGATCACAAGATCTGAATTGTAGTAATATACATGCTGCCCTGCCATTAATTTGCTGAGTACACATGTCTTGATCTTGATCACTTCTGTTTCCTCATCTGTAAAATAGGTACCATACCTACCCTCATTCTTGTAAATAAAAATGGGCTCCAGCTATGAAGTATGTAAAGATGCAGCTCATCAAATCTCTCCAAGCATCTGAGTAGAGGGTGATGGGCTACCTCTGTGGTAAATACAGAAGTTACAAGGAGAATGGAGGTGACTGCAGAAAGTCATGTGTGTGGAAAAAGTATTCAGAATCTGGCACAAACAAAAAGTTGTGAGCTGTTTGCAGGAAGATGTAGATATTTGCATCAGTAATGATTCACTTGACTCACTACCTAAGCAGACCGTACGCTTACGGATCAGCAAGGGAAGGAAGAGGTACTCAGTGTAACTGGTAGCCAACTTTTCCTGTCTTGCTCCCATTCCAGGATAATTCTTGTGGCCATTGGTTCTGCCTCTGTGCTCTGTCTTAGATGTTTCATGCAGCTCTCAGCTTGGCTCTGAATCTTCCTCCCTGGAATCTTATTTGGGTTCATTGTGATGAGTGGCCTTATGTTTAAGTCCTGGCTGATGACTGCTGGCTGACTCCTGGATTGGATTCAACTTACTCTCCTACCCGAGAAATTTAAAAGCATTACTATAAGAATTTAGCTGTGTCCCTAAAATTTTGTCATTTACCTTTTGTTATGGTAGTAAAAGGAGTGCTAATAATCATTTGTATTGAATTTTTGAAGATAAAATTTCTTAAAACTATGGCATGGTGCAAAATGGAAAGCAATAATGGAGGTAATATTTGCTAGTCTGAGTTTTCAAGAGAAGAAGAGAGAGCCTTCACAGCTCCTGGGAGGGAAAGAAATGCAGGAATAACCCATAGGGGTACATAATGGATTTGAGACTTGAGTCTCTCTTGAGGTAAAAAGTGGCGACTCAGAGGGAAAGACAATATAATGTGGGACCCCCTAATCATTAATTCAGTGAAAGGAAGCTATATATGCCATGTTTCTACATGCACGGAGTTCATTGTGAAGTTTAGAGCCACAGAGGTATTGAACGTGTCATGGAAGTTGTGTTGGGTGAAAGGAACTGCTGGAAGAACACTGTGGGTTTTGATAGAGCAGTTCAGAATCAGGAGCTCTCTATTCATTCTACCTGTGAATGAAAGGGCAAATATAGAGCACAATTGTGACTTTGTTTAGGAAGGATTTGCTTGTGGTAACAGTTCCAGTAAAGCATGTTTCGAGGATTGAACTTGGCAATATGAATGGGGAATTGGGCTGCAGTAAGTTGGAGGATGGTTTCTGCTACCTGCTAGCGATTGCATTTTCCCCCTTCTTAGCTTAGGGTAGAGAAAGGAATTTGAATGAGGGCGATCAAATAGCTAAAACTGAGACCTAAGAAATAATTTGTGCTTAGTAATGTGTGTTAAGTCAAGTGTTGTGTTTGTGGAAAGCGTGGATATCAGATTACTGAATTTATATAATCTTTTTGGAAAGATACTCTAAAAGTACATTGAACAAACCAAAGTATGTTAAAGAAGAATTATTAGTTAAACTTTTAAAAATTGAAGTTAAATTGAAATTAAATTCAGCAATCTTACATCTTAATGCACATAAAAAATAAAAATTAAAACTGCATTATATGACATGAGAACACCACCCACAGTAATTGATAGGATATGGCTAAAGCTAAAATAAAAGTTTGTAACTATAAACATTTCAATTAATATAGGAGATGAAAATAAATAAGCTAACCACAGTACAACAAACAAAGTATAATCTTGAAAAGCATAGAAAAATTAACAGATAGAAAAGATGTTTTAATGAAAAAGAAGGTAAGTGCAAAATTATATCCCTTGCTTCTGTAAGTAGTCTCAAGATTGTAGCTAATATTTACTATCTTTCTCCTCTATCACTCATTCTAGATTCTCTTACTCTCGTCTAGCAACTCTTCTGCTTCAGACAGTCTACTTGTTGGAGCGTCTGAGACCCATATGCTTGAGTGACCATGATCCCTGGTTACTATGCTCTTCTCAGGCTAGGACTGTGTACTTGTTCATTTACTATCAAAATCAGAGGAGGTTATCTCTCAAGATAGTCCAGGGAACCTTATGGTTTCCAGACATTCTCTCCTTGCCCAGGACTTGCTAGCAGCTCTACTTTCTCCCAATGATTGCTTTAATTTACCCTGGTGATTCTATGCTTTGCCAGCTGATTCTTTGGTGTGAGGATCCTGAAGTGACTGGAAATCACAGCTTATAATTTAATGGGATTCTTGCTGTGTCAGCCAGTGGTATTTCCCTCCAGGACTCATCATCTCTAAACCCACAGAGCTTAGAGTTTCAGGCATAGGAAGCGGAGAGTTCCACAAAAAAATTTCTGTGGTGTTAGTAATCGATGCCATTCCTGTTTAAGCCATTTTTCTCTAAAACTACATATTCTATCTATGGAGATTCAGGACCATGTTATACTGATCAATTTCGAGTGCACATTTTATTCTGGAGAATGATATCTGGCTTTCCCGGGATATCAGCACCATGCTGGCACCTCAGTTGCTTTTTAGAATGACCATTTTATTGCTCTGTTAGGCCAACAACTTCTAGGTGATGTGATACACTGAAGGGACTATTGTCTTCAATGACCATATGCCCACTTCTGTACTTTTTGGATGCAAAGTGGGCATCTTGGCTCAATATTGGATTTGTGGGATCCATGTCAGAAGATCAAACATTCTACACTGAGGTCTTGCTGCTTGAGGCCTGCCAACATGTAAGACAAAGCATACACAGTGTGTTTCAATTCCAGTTAAGATGAATCACTGCCTCATCTAGGATTGACAGGATGCAATGTGATCGTTGCTTTGTCTCCTGGAGGAATAGTGCCATTTCAGAAATAGCTTTTATCTCTATTGCTGGTGGCACTGACATGGCATGGCAGCCGCAGTTAGATCAGTTCAGTAACTAGAAGGCCACATTAGGCCTATGCTCAGCCCTGACCTCTATCTCTGACTGAGGAGTCAAGTGGAAAATAATGGGAACTACCACTCCTGAAATCTATGCATGACATGGGCTTCAGAGGTGGCACTAGTATCTGTCATTTCCCCCAGGGAAATATCACGACAGTGTATTTTATTTAGGACTTTTGACTGGCAAGACAGAGTTTCAGAGGCTTCGACTGTAATGGTGAAAGTGAAAATGCAGTGGCGATCCTATGGAGTTGAAAATACCAGAAATGTAGAACCCCTGGTAAGACCAGCCACAAACAGTGAGCAGAGTTAACCCAGGAGAGAAGTTACGTGGGCTACAACCTGGAGTGCCACAGGGGCAGTGCCACCCAAGATCTTTGGAGCTCATACCTCACCACAACCTGCTTCAGGGCTGGACATAGATCTACAGGATTTAATATTTGCCCTACTTAGTTTTTTCTTGCCTTGGTCCAATTTCTTTCTATCTCTCTATTTCTCCATTTTGGGATGTGAATGTTTACCCTGTACCATTGTATGTTGAAAGCATTTAACCTTTTAAAAACAATTTTTACAGAATCTCACAGCCAGGTTTGCCTTTGGTCTCAAAGGAGACTTTGGACTTGGACTTTTTAGTAATGCTGAAACTGTTAAAATTTTGGCGGCTATTAAAGATAGACTAAAGACATTTTGCATAATGAGATAGACACGGCTTTTTGGGAGGCCAGAGTGGAATGTTTTAGTTTAGATAACTATAATTCCGACAATTGTCCCCCAAAATTCCCATGTGTGTGGAACATGACTGACTCATAGTGGTGCTGTGCTTATCAGTATCTTCAGTTGCTTAATGTGCTGGTAGAGGCTGGGGCCCAGATGGAGATGTGCCACTACAAATACGAATTTGAAAGGTATGTTCTTGTCTTTGACTCCCCTCTTCTTTCTACTTCTTAGTTGCCATGGGTTGAGCGTGTCCTCTGCCATCCTGTGTATTCCTGGGAACTGGCTGTCAATGAAGTAAAACCTTGAGTCGAAGTAAAGCTCTCCTGCTTTACATTGCTGGAGTCAGGTATTTTGTCCCAGCAATGAGAAAGTGACCAAGACATTACTTAACTTAGTGTGAGGTATTTCTTTCTCCAGTCTCCCAAGAGAAATCCTAACTGAATATTAGCACCATTTTCTGAGCCACTATACTAAATCCCATATTAATAGAGCATGTTCCCATACTGATAAACTTTTCCTTTACCCAAATTTAAATTCTGCCCTCATTCTTGGTTTAGCATATTAGGTTACCTTGCCATAGATACTCTAAATGCTTCTATCAGTATAAGTTTTTTACGTCTTACCAGCTTTTGGGGAATCTATTTTTCTCTTCCTTTGTAGGCCCAACACACTATAGCCAGATTATATTATAACACAATTGCAATATTGTCCTCTTGTGTAGAAGTAGGCAAGGTTATAGAACTAGAGGAAAATGTGTGTTGCTTTGCAGACTAACAGGGAACATTGAGCCACTTCTGCAGGCACTAAGTTCAGGGGTGATCTGCAATGTAAAGGTTTTTAAATTGTTGATCTAAAAGACCCATCACAAGTCTCAGGCTACTCCTTTCCAATCAGGGCTTTGACCCTGGCACCACAGACTTAACCAAGGTTGAGAATTCCACTTTCTCTGGAGTTTTGCTAATCTTATAATTAAGTCTTTAGCTTGATCCTTACTTCCCTCCTTCCCAGGAGATTGGAGGATCAAAGCCTCTTTATATGCTGCCAAGGAGGTCCTCTGGTTTTCACACTTAGCCTCCAATTAGAGATTAATTATCCTTAGCCCTTTCTTGTCTTTCTCCACTGTATCAGTACCATTCAGCAAGCCATTGGACTCCATTGTTCTTGTAATTAGTACTTTCTCAGAACCTCTCTAATGCTTAAGCTACTGCACCTGCCAGTGCATTTTCTTCCAGTGGTGTCCTATCCCAAGACATCACTGGTAGAGTGTTTTGACAGTTGGATTGCTATTACATGCTTGCAGTTTTGAAGTTTTCAGTGAGACGTCCACTATTGAGGAATGGGGTACTTTTTGTCGGCTGGTTACCAGGTGATCCAGTTTCAAAATTGCATTTTAGTCCAGTTTTTCTTTTTCAGATCACTCCTGGAAACAACTGTCTTAGAATTTGTTCTCCGGGAAATAAATGACGAGATGGAGATCTTAACATATGACACTTATGATGAGAGTCCTTAGAATCAGTACCTGTGAGGGAGTGGAAGAAGTTGTTCAATTGAGACGCAGTTTCCACAGGAGCCTCATGCAGTTCTGTGGGGGGTCCTGCCTGGAGCCGCGATGGTGCCTTAGCATTCCTACCTGATAGCCCTAACTCACCAGTCACTGGATATTTAGTATCTGGGTATGAACTTTGAGAAATTAGCTCTCTTCTACTGAGCACAGTTCCAGAGAGAAACTCAGTTTAAATCTGTCATCCATGAATACCCAGTAGCTGGAGAAATGCCTGCCTAAGCCCAGAAGGTAGATGTGAGCAGCACTTCACAATGTCTGTTGAAGTTCCTGAATCTTAACAATAACCCAGTAAAAATATGAGGGAAAGACAATACCAAATGTGTTCGGAAAACTGAACCTACTGAGAAACTTAAAGACTGATTTGAAAAACAACAGGTCTTTACTGAGAAACATTAATATGTTAATGAGAGAACAAAAACATAAATTAAGTACTTATTTCTGAATAAGAAAACTTAACAGAAAATATGCCATTTTTTCAAATTAATAGGATACAACATCCCAAGACAAGCACATATAAGACGCTGTATAAGACAAAATATGACTCTTAAAATCACCTGGAAAAGAGAGTTGTTAATAAATGATTTTGAAAAAATAGCCATTTGATGTAAATATTAAATTATTTACCATATACTATTTACCAATTCAAGTTCTACATGAATTAAATATTTAAATACAAAAAATCAATAAAGATACTACAGGAAAATATAGATTCTTTTTAAAAAAATCATGTTTTATTAGACAAAACACAGAAAACATAAGGAAATACAAATTGTATACAAGAAAAAAAATCATCTAAATTTCATTGAAATAATGAAAAATTAAAAACAAACTGAAAACTAGAAATAAGATATATACAAGGATAGGTCAACCATTACTTTTGTAGTATTAAAAGTGCCTATAATTTAAGAAAAAGAACAAGTATTTAGTAGGAAAATATATAAAAGATGAACAGATAATTCACAAAAGCAGAAAACCAAAGTGAATAAATATATTAAAATATTTCTTACTAGAAATTAAGTACACATGATTAAATGTAAAAATAATATCATTTATCATTCATCAAATTGGATACAAAATTTTTGAAACTGAAATATGTACAGTTGTCTTAGATATGGGAAGTTTACATGCATATATCTAGAGAATGTGAAGCCTATATGAAAATCATTTTGCATTCCAAAGCACTATTCATTCTTTACTCAAATAGTTCCATTTCCAGTTACGAACTCTAAAGAAGCAATGTCTGGTATACCCAAAGATTTATCTGCAATTATGTTCATTATACACTTATTTCCAATACCAAATGTTGGAAACAACCTAAGCCTAACAACAAGCACTCACTGAATGAATAACTTATCTATGTCATGAAATATGACTTGCCCTTCAACATGACGTTTTAGAACAATAGTTAGTGACACAAAGTAAGTACATAGAATATTAACCGAACTTAGAAAATATTAAAATGAGAAGTGAAAATGATCCTTCCCCTTTTTTTTGGTTAATGCATGGGAGGTAAAAGAAAAACACTGCAAGTATGCACTCTAAATATTGATAGTGATCATTCCTGGTCAGATTTTGCATAAACTTGATCTTTTTCTCTTTTGGAATGATTTACTTGTGACATTCTATGAATCAAGCAGCAATGAGTACACTAAAAATAAATTAAAAAGTTATCTGCAAAGTGAGTTCTGATTCCACCCCACTGTTATTCTGATAACTTTACAGCAACTAAGTTGAAAGAGAGAGAAAAAGAAGCTGTAGAATGAGGTTAGTTCCACAGGTTTCTCATCATAAACTTGGATATTTGATGACACCTAAATATTTAAAAGAATAAACTGTAAAGTAGGGAAGTAAAAAAATGTGTAGCATTAAAAGATAAAAGAAAAACAGAAGAAAATGAAAAGGGAAAAGTTTTCAAAAACTAGAAATTTAAAGCCTAAAGTGAATTAAGGATTAAAAAAGAAATCCCTAAATAAGGGGAAAGATTTAAAACTGAGCGTGGAATAAAAAGACAAGAAACACTTGGCTGAGTGCTTGGCAGCACCAGGACTCCACTGATGAATGATCAGTGCAGTGCAGACTCCATCAGGCCTATTTTACATTCATCTTTTCTGCCAAAAGGAGCAATGCTGGACTGAGAAAAGAAGCACAAACATAGTAGGAAGGAACTGGGGCCCGATGTGAATGAACATATCCTGGGACCTCCCTGTTCTGGATGAATTCTAATTTTCTGGCCAGAGCAGACGCGTTTCTCTGTTCTTGTACTTGAGAGGCAGGAAGGTGGGTCTCTGCCAGAGATTGCAGAGTAACTATGGAGAGAATGGGAAGGGGCTGGTGGATGGGAGATGGCTTTGCATAGTTCCTTGTTTTCAAAAAAGAAAGGCAATGCCTTAATCCTTTAGCTTGGTTAAAAAAACAAAGTGCTCAGATAGATTATTAGGGAAAAGAATCTGAGGAAGCTCCGAATAGGGAGCAAATAATCCTTATAAAATAAAGGCACACCAAGAAGGGGGAAAGTACTACACATCAGAGAACAAATGGGAGCCTTGGTGGATACTGTGCGAGGGGCGAAGCTTAAAGAGAAGGTCAAAGAAGAGGCCGCTTTCACACATCTGGAAGTGTGCTGAGAGGGACTGTTCAGGAGAAATGCAATAGAATAGGAATAGGAATAGGATAGGATAGGATAGAATAGAATGAATAGAATAGAATAGAATAGAATAGAATAGAATAGAATGAGTACAAGGCTGTGTATAAATTCTGGCTCATCTACTGAAGACACACAAGTTGGTGATTCGGTGCAGGCATCTAAGCTTTAGAAATGAGTTGGAGAAGTCTGGGAATGTTCCCCTGATTAAGAGCCTCACAGCTCTGCTGGATTCTGTGTGAAGTTTGATGATTGCCTGCTCCATTTCCTGTCAGCTGTTTAAAGTGGTTAACAGGAGAAAAATAAAGGAAAACAATACAAGATGTAGGAACATTTTTAAAAAGGAAGTGAAGAAGCCTATATTAACGTGAAGGATTCTCATGCTTGCCAAGCAGGCACTTGCACTGATGAGCTAAATCCCTGGCCCTCCACTTATCAGTTTTAACTTTTATTCCTCCCACCCTTTTCCCCTTCCTTCCTCCCTTCCTTCCATTATCAAATATTAAGTTTCTACTTTATCAAAGTATTATGTTAAACACTGGGAATGCTCATTCATGTAACAATTATTACCTGGCACCACGGATTCATTAGTGACAAAGACAGGCAAGTCCCTGTTCCTAGTGTGATTACAGTCTAATGTGGTAGGGGTGGGGATGGAGCGAGGCAGAAATAATGATAAGTAAACACAAAGTTGTGACATGAATTACAAAGGCAAGTGAATTGGATGAGGGAGATGGAGAATGATGGTGGTGAGGGCTGCTGTGCAGAAAGGCCTCTCTGTCCTCTCAAAATCTCATGTGCTCAGAGCAAGGAATTTTGGAATGCGATGGGGTTATGTACTCGTTGGGTGTTATGCTCATTGGTGGATTCAGTAACTGGTGATGTCAGTGGCTGAGTGTGCTTTTGGGAGGTAAGGTTTGATCAGAGCAGGTGGGTCACTGGGAGCGTGATTTCCCTGCCCAACTTCTGTTTTTTCTCTTTGCTCCCCAGTTTCCATAATGTGGGAAGCTTTCCTTCCAAAGGGCCTTTCTCTATGCCTTTCTGCATTGGAGTTAGCTGGTCAGAGACTGTAACCATTAGTCAAAATAAATTTCTCCTCCTTTAAATTGTAGGTGCCAGGTATTTTGTCTTAGCATTGAAGAAAGTGACCAACACAGATTCTGGTACCTGGGAGGGCAGTGGACAAGTCGTGAGAGTGAAGTAGAGAGTGCTTTGGAGACGCCATGAAGTGGGAGAAGCTAAGAATGCGTACTGTCTGCTGCAGAAAACCACAGGCAGTAAGGACACCCATTCCCAAGAGAGGCGCCATGGAGGCTGCACCTGGCAGTGTTGTAGGGGCAGGGCTGCCCAGTCTGTTGGAGTTCCCATCTCTCCACAGCTTGCCTTAGCTGCTGGACCTGAGCCATAGCAATTAATGCTTGCCCTGCTAGGTTTCAGTGTTGCTTTGGACTAATTTCTTTCTACCCTCTAATTTTTCTTTTTGCTTGGGAATGTTTACCCTGTGGCCTTATATCTTGGTAATATTTAACTTTTTTTTTATTTTTAAAGTGGCTTAAGACTAACAGTTTGCCTTGAGTTTCAGAGGAGATTTTGGACTTAGACTTCTCAGGAGTGCTGAAACTGTTAAAATTTGGCAACTCTTAGAAATGTACTAAATTCATTCTGCATAGAAAGATGCACATGAATATTTTGGGGGTTAGGGGTGGAAGAGTATGGTTTGGATGGAGACTACATCTCATATGCTCAGAAGCAGGGCTTTCAGAAGGTGATTTGATCATGAGGGTACAGTGCTAACTGGCATATGCACTGAACTCATCCTCTGGTGAGTTCGTCTGCTGAAGATGTGATTGGGAGGTGGGACCTGGTCAGAATAGGTAGGGTATTGTGTCCATGACCTGTAAGAGTATCTATCTCCCTCCCCAGCTCTGCCCTTGTCCACCACGAGGAGAGCAGCTTTCTTTCATCCAAACCCCTCCGCCACCCCATTTCTGATTTGGAGACAGCCAACCAGCAACTGCAACCCTGAACCAAAATAAATCTCTCCTCCTTTCAATAGTGAGTTAGGTATTTTCTCTCAATGACAAATAAACTGAAGGAAATAGTGACATTGAGGCAAAACAACTGTCTTAGATGAGGCTTGCTATGCAAATCTCTGGGGGAGCATTTTCTAAAACTGATGGATAAACGAGCAATCATGGTTTGCCATTTAGGGAAAAGACGAAGGAAAATCTTGCAGACAGAGGAATGTGTTCTGCCAAGTCCCCAAATGTTAGAAAGAACATGACTTACCTAAGTGACTGAAAGAAATTTGGTTTGAAATAGGGCTCGAGAACGGTCAAAGGTGAACCTGAGGATAAGGAAGGGTAAACATAGATACCCTGGTATGTCCTGCTCAGGATCTGGACTTACTCTTAAAGGCCATGAGGACTCATTGATGGTATTAAGTAAGGTAGAAAAATGATCAAATTTTTATTTCAGAGAATTGACTGCTGCAAAGGGATATGGTTGCTACTGGAGGTGGATAAAAGAGAAGGAGAGAGACATATTGAGAGCTGCTGGGGAAATTCAGGGAAGAATTATTGGTGGCCTGAGCAAGGCTAATGATAGTAAAGACAGAGGGAAACAGGGAACTCAAGAGGTACCAGCAGTGAGGGTGAGGGAGGAGGAGAATGAAAATGACACCCATGTCAAGGATGACACCTGGTGGATGGGGCGCATTCACCAGGAAGGAGCAGTAGGCTTGCTGGTGAGAATGGTGTTGATACAAGTGAAGAGTTGAGCTTTGGAATTTGAATCAGTTCAAAGTTCATTTGGGTCACTGGGTCAAGTAATTTGAATGCAAAAGTTGTATGGGAGATGTAACTGAACCAGTTACTAAACAAGTTACAAAGAAAAAAAGACTCCATCCTGAGTTTGGGTCCCTTTTCACTCTCTTAGAGAATAGGACTAGACTTCATAGGTCTCTTTCAGCTTTAAAATCCTGTAGCTGGGGTGAAAAAGAAAGGTTGGGCTTGTAAGAAACATTTTGGAAGGATATAAGCAATTTCATTTTTAAGTCGGTAGACTTAACACTACAATCAGCTTAGTTTTTTGGCAACAGCAATAGAATGTTGGAAAGAAACAAAGGGCATGGGGGGCCTTGGAAATCCTCTACAAAGAGGCCACAAGTACAACAGAAAGACACAATAGAGGATGTAGCCAAGAGAACTGGATTTAGAGTAGTGACGAACCAACATCTCTTACAAAGTATATGAGCATCATTTAACCAGGGTTATGAGAGAAAAAGGAAGAAGGAAAAAGAGTGAAAGAAAAAAGGGAAAATGCTCGAGACACACTGTCTTATGAATAAAGATCCTCAGAGACAACAGAAATCCAACCGCCTGTGTCTACAACAATAAGGAAAGTTTTAAGAGGAGCTGGATGGATCAGCCAGAAAGGAAGCTTTAGGGCAGAGGAATGAGGAAACACATAGATGAAAAGAAAGATCACTTAAGGCTGTAAACAACTAGTGGGGAAGGTTTACAGAAGTATCAGTTTGCTTGGCAGTGTTAAGATGATTGCACATACACATCGTGTTTGTAGGCTTTATTACTATTTAGATGGAGCATGCCTCCCCTGGGTGCTCAAAGGCAGGGGCTGATCATGTGGGCGCAATACTATTTGGCATATGAACTGTGCTCATCATCTGGTGAGTTCATTAGCTGAGTGATAAATATCGGAATATTTATCAAATATGATAACAGTTGAGAGTACTTGGAAGAGTATGGAATTCTACATGTGGGTAAGGAATGATTACTATTTAGGCTTTTTCAGTTAAAGAAAAATAATACGTGAGTTCAATCCCTGGTACAAAAAAAAAGACTTAAAAAAAAAAGAAAAATAATACTCTTTTTTCAGTTAAAGAAAAATAATATAAATAATATTCTTTTTGATCAGAATACCTTACTTGTTCTTCCCTTTTTCAAATCTCAAAGGAGCATTTCAGACATGGAAAGGTGTGTTTCATTTCCTACACAAGTCCCAGAGAAAGAGACACATTCCATTGCCACAAGCGAGGAATTTGGGCAATGCATTCTAGGTAATCTAGGACAAAGACATTCAGGTCCCTCTGCATGTCTTAGCTAGGTCTACAGGGGACCACAAGGTCTATCAATTCTGTTAAAGTCTCAGTTTGAAGATTTTTTCTTTGCTGAGAGTGCCTTTGATAAATTGATGAGGGTCTTAATTCTCTATAGACAAGAACAAATATAATTTAAGGGAAAATAACATAGAAAGGTAGCAGCTGGGGAGGACATTGTCTTCCTTTAGTTTTCCCATGTAACACTGATTTAGGCAGGTGGGAAAGAGAGACAGAGAGAGAGATAGATAGAGAGAGAGAGAGAGAGAGAGAGAGAGAGAGAGAGAGAGACAGAATACATGGGAAGATAAGCACAGGTTCATGTATATACTTTTGTCAGTCACTTAGCAGAGTTAATACATTTTTTTCTCTGTAGCTAAAAGAGCTCTCTGAGGCAGACCTAGAAAGCCTGGATGCCTGTCCATGTAGCTTCTTCCTTATCTCCATCTCTTGGCTCCCAACTAAACCAGTTTCCTGTAAGCAGAGTTGTGGCTGCCACATGGCATTATTTATGGCCAGCAAAGCTTAGTCTTGCCTCCCAGGTTTCCCCACACAGGTGTTTCTTAGCCTCTCCTTGCTCTAATGGCATTTTTTTTCCTGATGTATTTCCATCCGTATATATTTTAGCAATATTGATGTCAACACATCACCTTAAGAGCATTTTAAAAATTGCCACTTACAGAGAATGTGCCCTTTCCCCCCACCATACATATGGAAGAGAACATCTTTTCCAGAGGATGTCTGCCTTTTCTTCATCCCATTTGCTATTTTCTGTCCTCTTTCTTCTTCTTCTTCTCCATTCAGAGTTGGGTGGTCCAGGTGGGGAGGCTAATACCTGCGGTGAATTTATTCCTCCTTCACCCTTCTTCACTCTCTTTCCCCACTTGGATCCCTGAATCAAAAGTGTGGGCTGTGTGAAGTTCCCTGGGGGCCTGGCTCCCTCTCTCCAAGTGGCTGAGTAGCATTCTACATGTGGCAGGCACATGGTTGCGCATTCTGCCTTTGCGTGGGATTGGATGTTGATTGACAAGGCACCAATGGCAACTAATTTTATATTCCCAGAGCTCAGCTCTGCTGTGTGCCTCTCCAGGTGGCAGAAGCTGGGCTGAAGGCCTGGAGAAACTGGAAGAGTCTGGGTGAGTTTTGATATTTAATGTTGCTCTGATCCATTTGAGAGGCAGGGAGGGAAGATTGTGGGTGGTACAAGGCCTCTGGGGTGTAAGCGACACTCGGAAAGCACTCCCTTCTTCCTCTGTGGCTGCTCCCTGATCTAGCAGAAACAGAGGGACACATAGAAAAGTATTAAGCTTTAAAGTATGTTTGGTGTGTTTTGGGAATTGAGAGAGGGGGAGCTCTTCCAAACTGGTAGAAAGACCCCCAACATTGAAATAAGAGAAAACCCTTTAAAATATCTGAAGGCAAATTAAAATAAATAAGGCCACCTTGCCTTTTCCCTTCCTGACAAGATTTTTCATATAACCACACAGGCATAATCATTGTGCCCAGGAGTCTCAAGGACTCCACAGACAATTGATGGACTCAAGATAGAGACTTTTGCTAGTAGGGTTGAGCCCCAGAGAAGGGATGGCAAAGGATTCTTGTATAGCCCTGTATATTATAACTTCACTCCCCACCTACCATATTTAGTCTCGTGTAAGTTGTTATCTAGTATAATATACACTATTATTTTTATGTT